>JALJCO010003447.1:0-93286 GCA_023101725.1 Atherinomorus stipes
AAACTAACATCTCTCTGTCAGGATGAATTTCATTTTGCGTTTACCACATGCTCTTCTGAACTTTCCATGGCGCAGGGAGAGCGCACGCTAAATCCTCATTTAAATCCTGCTGTTTGCGCCTGTTACAGATTGCGCGTGTAATCTTTGTAGATCACCCGCAAACGCTAAAATGACAGCGCACGCTATTTTATTTGCGAGGCAAAGACATTAGCCTCGCAATTTGGATTCTTTGTAAATCAGGCCCTTAGTGACATAAAGACCTGGATGACTGAATTTTCTGCTTCTAAATTCAGACAAGACTGAGGTTGTTGTCTTTGGACCTGAAAAACTCAGGACAACATTGTCTAGCTTTATAGTTGATCTGTATGGCATTAATATGGCTTCCACCACTACAGTGAAGAATCTTGGAGTAATTTTTGACCAGGATTTGTCTTTTGGCTTATATAAAACAGGTGTCTAGAACCAGCTTCTTCCACCTACGTAATATTGCTAAAATTAGGGACATCCTCTCTCAGAACGATGTAGAAAAACTAGTCAATGCTTTTGTTACTTCCAGGTTAGACTACTGTAATACCTTATTATTGTGCTGCCCCAAATATGCCTTGAAAAGTCTCCAGCTGATCCAGAATGCTGCAGTGACGGGTCTGACTAGAACCAGCAGGAGAGATCATATTTCTCCAGTTCTAGCTTCTCTTCACGGGCTTCCTGTTAAATCCAGGAAAGAATTTGAAAAATTTTCTTCTCACATATAAAGCTCTCCATGACCAAGCTCCATTATATATTAAAGATCTCATAGTTCCATATATTCCAAGCAGAGCACTTCGCTTTCAGACTGCAGGTCCTCTGGTGGTTCCAAGAGTCTCGCCCTGAGGTGACATTGTCATGAATTGACGCTGTACAAATAAAGTTGAATTGAATTTAATTCAAAAACTGCGTCTGGTAATTTCCACACACAATCTAGAATTTTGTGTGAGCGGCTGAACCACAGTTTGCGGGTGATTTACAAAGAATGACCGCACAATTGACAGCGGGTGCAAACGTGTTGGAAATGCCTCAATATAAATTAGGTTTTTCGTGTTTCGAGATTTACAGTGTGGCCAATTGCAAGACACAACAGCATAAAAGGAAATACGACCCACAAAGGGAGATATTGGAGGGAGATGAAAATATAATTTAAAATAAGTATGATATATATAAAAATTCAAATAATACAACAAGTTTCCGTGCAGAGCCTCAGAAGTCGCCAAATTATGAGGACATGGATCAGGAATTGCTGAACAAATGAAAGTGTCTGCAACTCCAACATGGTTTCTATCACACACGAGAGGTGCACACTCTTTGGCACAATGCCAAAGGCTTCAGAGGCTCGCGCTGCCAGGTGACTATGATCCTGTCCAGCTGCTAAAATCCAAGTTAAAATGTGACGTTGGCAAAAAGGGAAAATAAAAAGATACAATTAATGCAGCTTTAGTTTTCACTAAGTTCCACAGCAGCTACAGATTTTCTGTTTCATCTGTCCAGAATATTTTACACCAATATTAAAGAGTTGTGTTTGCTGTGTTGATTTTTGTTGAATTCAACAATGAACACTAAATGTGTTGCCCTCACTGGTCATGAAAAAATATTTTTAACCAGATTTGTATGTTTCCATGATTGTGCCCCTCAGAAGCTGAAGCCATTGGAGCTGCAAGTTTGCACCTGATTTTCTGACGTACTAAAATATACGCAAAAAAACAGCAAGACAATGCGTCTCACGGTTGACAAATCACTTTGCGAGTGCTAAATTATATTTACATTTTCTCCTCCCATCACACAAACAATTGCGTTTAAACGCCCCATATTGCATATTCAAGTGCAAAATTGATAAGACGTGCTAGTTAGCACGTTTGAAAGACCGAACCCTTTTAGCACGCTGTTTGTGGATCAGTTTGTACATTTTTTTGCATGTGCAGTGAGATAGCTCACGTTTTTATACACGCAAATCTTTTATAGATCCGGCCCTAAGGGTTTTAGCACCACCTCTCACAATGTTAATAAAACACAAATAATACATCAGTGGACATTTGAAGAATGATGATGGTCATCTGGGTGAAAAACATCAGATCAACTGATAATGCATGACTTACAAGTTGCCATACTTTACTGCATCATTTTAGGCCTAAACAGTGAAGACAGTATGATTGAAGAGACAGTCACAGCTTGTAGCAACATTCTCCAAAAATTAATCCTTCCCCCATTGTTTAGAATCAAGTTTCCTTTCCGACAATGAAGCAAATGCTTTTGCCTGCAGTGTGACATCTGTGCAGTTTACTTCTAATTGTCTGTGGCCTTTTTCCAAATTCATCACAATAAATGGGCAATTACTGTCAAGACCGTAGTCTGGGACTTCCATAACTATCGCTGGCTATATTGTTATTCCTTTCAAAACACAACAGCTTTATACCATCAGACATTCCTAATAGAACATTCCTCTTGAACGATCAAAACACCATCTAATTTGCATGTTGATTCATGCAATCTGTTTTCCGGTGTGCCGGTGAAGTGAAAACAACACTGCAGCAAATAATTACACAACACTTTATTCATTCACAATCTTGAGTAAGACATTACACTCCATTTCCATAATGTCAAATAACCTAAATGCTGTGTAATCATAAGTGCTGACACTTGCTCCATGTCATTAAGGAATGGTAACATACTTAACCCACATTGTCGCACAAAGATAAAAAATCCCCAACCCACCATTTAAAGTTCATATTTGAGTCAGTTTTGTGTTATTAAGACCTAGGTCTTCTCTTTACAAAGTCTGACTCCACAGCAATGGAACAATCTCAGTCATAGCGGCACAATCTTTTCCTCTCCTGTAAAGGAAAAACTCATCTCAAGAAATACCTGATGTCTTCTGTTTCAATTTCCATCATACCGCTGTCTGTCAGATCCTCTTACAAATACACGTCTGTCTAAATGTCCTCTTCCTTATCATGCAACTGTTCTTCCTTTAATTCCTTTTTCTAGAACGTTTCTGCCAGCAAGGCCATCTATAGTTGTGTTTACTAAGTAGAAGGCGCCATCAGTCTGAGTATAAGATAATTTTACTGCTGCCATCATCATAATTTGCTTTTGGAAAAAGCAAGAGCTTGATACCTGTAATGTAAATGTAATGTGAGTGGAAGTGGCTTATTCATTTTTGCCAGTTTAATGGTGCCAGTTACATTAAAGAGTCTGCAGCAGCCTGTAGGGGATTCTGATGGGAGTACTTGCAAAGTTATTTCTGGAACAGCTAAAAGGGGGTGCATACCATAATGACTTTTTTAATCATGCCTCTGTTATTTAAAGGCAAAAATACAGATTCTTGTTTGTTAGTTTACTTCATAATTTCATGATTTTTTTTTCGACACTTATTTTACAGCTTTATAGCCCACAGTTACTAGAAAAGGGGTGAAACTTTTACAATGTTCAGATTTCTTTTTTAATTACAAAAAATAAATAAATAAAATCCAATTTCCAAATAAATTAAAAAGTAAAGATAATCTAAATGACACAATAGTTAAAAAATACCATCCACTAATTAATCTGTAAACCTCGTACATATACATATCAAAACTGGGATGGATCAGAATTTAACTGGAAAAAGTGTAGTTATAATCAGGTGATTTTCTTTAGTGGGATGACATTCAATATGAAGAGAGCACCTTAGTCTGATCTTCATATCTCTTATATAAGTGTGTCATGGCAAAAACAAATGGGATTTATGAAGACCCCCTATCTTTTTTCTTGCCCAAAATAAAACAAAAAACCCTGGGGACAATAAAAGTCAAGATCTTTACACTCCTTGCATCCTCCTCCTTCTTACATCATTAATGGTTGATGTAAATTATGAATTCACAGCCGAGTGGATTATCAGACTAACAGTGCTTTGGTTAAAAAGTCTGAGAATTTATCACACTGTCACCTCACAATTTTATCACTTTTTTTATTAGTTCCTAAGCCTTTCACCATTTTTTTAGCTATTATATTTTTTGTTACTTCCACCCATGTTGGCTCTTTCTGTGAGATAATTTTCACATTATAAATGCTAAATGAGGATTCTAACCTGAAAAGTGATGGCATGTCTCTGATCGATTTTAAGGTTCTTTTAATGGTTTTTAAATGTCTTAATGGTCTTGGGCCTTCTTATCTCTCAGAACTGCTTTTACCCTATGAGCCCTCGCGGTCCCTGCGCTCCTCCGGCAGCAGGCTTTTAGTAATTCCCAAAGCCAGGACACACACACATGGCGAGGCGTCGTTCCAATGGTACGGCCCTCGCCTGTGGAACAGTCTGCCGGAGGATCTCAGGGGCGCAGAGAACGTCCACATTTTTAAGAGCAGGCTCAAGACCCACCTTTTTAGCTTGGCTTTTAGTTGATTTTTACTGTTTAAGTTTTAATTGGCTAATTTAATATTTTGTACTGGTTGTTTTTAAATTGCTTTTTATTGCTGTTTGGGCATTTTTAGATGTTTCTATTCAAGGTTTTAATGTATTTTATACGTTCTTATTACTTTCATTATTAGTACTTTTTATTGTTCCTGGGTCCTTAGGTCTCTCCGGTGCTTTCCTCGTGGGGGCCGTCTGTCCGGGGTGGCGTTGGCGGGCTCGGTGCGGTGCTACTGGTGCCTTGGTGGGGGTGATCTTCCATCATACCTCCCCATGGCACCTGGGCCGCTGCGGTTACCGTTGCTGCGCTGCCCCGGTGCAGACGGCTCCTCTGATGGGGTTCCCTCACTTTTTCCATCTGTACTCAGCCTCAGGTAGATCGACACACTTGAATTGTTTTTTTTGTTTTTTTGTTTTTTTGTTTTTTTTGGGGGGGTGGTGGGGGTGGGGGGGGGGGGGGGGGGATGGGAAAGGGCAACGGGCGGGAATGTTTTTAAACTGTAAAGCGCTTTGAGTCGCGCAACCTGCTGGAAAAGCGCTTCATAAATAAAGATTGATTGATTGATTGATTTTCACCACGTTACACATCAAATTGCCTCTAAATTAATCAAATTACTTGATATTTAATATTATGGTTAATTTCCAGACATTTTCAATAGTGAAGATGTTCCACCTTTTTTTCCTGTTTAATTTGTTGCCTTCACCTTTCTAAGGGGAGGGGCTAGAATTGAGTTGTACATGTGAGGAAACCATCAAGCTTTTAGAGCTGAAGTCCGTCTTTAAGGAGAATAGTGTTAAAACTGAAACAAGTGGATGTGCAACACTTATTAACATTTGCAAAGTGAGCTCAAAAATGAACAAAAAGAGTCCACATATGCTTTACTGATTACAGTTCATTTTAAAAAATCCAGCCTGGGATGACATGGGAGTATAGTAAAAAATACATAAAGAGGTAGATGAGGTGGCAACAAAAACTACCAGAGAAGCAAAGGAAATATGACAATGTATAAGGTAAAAACTCTTTCAAAGTAAATCAAGAAACACCAACAGTAACTAAAATCTGACACTATAAGATCAACTCTTACTAGAAACATTTAGTTGTCATTGCAGACTGGGATCACACCAAATGCTTTAAGAAAAATTCACAAACCTTTGCCACTCACACAGATACAGTATGTGACATTGTGACACATTGTGTCTCCTGACATTGAGTGTACAAGCAGAATATTTCCGGTCTCATTTATCAAAATGCATTCAAGACTCCTGAATACAGTATAAAGGAAAAAACTTTCAAGCACCATTGTATCAATGAAATCTTTGCTTTTCTTCTTCAGTGAGAACATCAGCTACTTGAGTTTGTGCGTGAAACAGGAGAAAATACTCAGTCAAGAGGCTCCAGATGCACATGAAGCTTTTTGAAGCTGCAAAAAATTTCCTGCTGTTCAGTCATTTATACACTCAGTGCTAAATAACTAGCATTTTCCTTTTTACTTTACAGTCAGTTTGTATTTGGACACAGTTTACGGTAGTATCACCCAGTTACTTAAAAATGTATATTGTAAATATAGTTATACCAAATTATTTGTATGATTGTAAGTAGTCTTTGTACCTAAGGCCAACAGGTATCAGCTGGTTGCATTTTGTGGTGTAAAAGGTTATATTACATGTAGAAGTTCAGAATCTACTCTGTGTATTTGTTGTATGTACAAAGGACCATAAGGCTGTTAGAGTTAGAGCTAATGTTCGTAGAAGTTATCAGGAGACAATTGCAAAGAAAATCATTGGGGTAATCTTAACGAGCCAAACAGCTAAAAATATAACTGTTTGTTGCTGAAGAGTTGAGCTTGAAAACATAGACATGAGAGGAAACTTTCAATTTATTCATTTATTAAAAAATCCTTAGTACAATACAGTAAATCTGACACTGTAGATGGTTATCTGCATAATATCTCACCCGTAGCCTATCAAACTATTATCTGCCCATTGATCATTATATGATAAAACAATTTACAATTTACCTTGGGATATTTTTCCATTTCTTGCATTTCAAAACACACAATAAAATGGAAATCTCATTATTCTAATCTTATCAACTGTATCTCATCTAATTCCCACGTATTTTAAAGCCTTTATTTAAAACCTTTTAGGGAGGTATATTTTCATGCAGCTCGTCTAAAATAATATGAAATATTTTATCTGAGTGGGGATGGGGAATGGACTGGAGCCACCAGGGGTTTAAAAAAAAAAAAGACATGGTATCATCTCAGACTGAGCAGAATGAGATCCAGAGAACCATGAATTCATGCATCTGTCCTGCCATGAGTCATCACCGCTCGCTGGAGAGGTGAGGTGAATTTTTCTGTTAAATGTTATGGCTCATGGACAGTTCAACAGCACCACATGCAAATATATGATTTAATACTTAAAACAACAATTAAACCTTCTGGAAAAAAGGTTAAAAAACTAGAATATGAACTACTGCAAATTAGGAAATGCTGCTTTGTTAATTACTGTAGGAATGAAACATACTTGATGGTATGAGTGTCCTTAGCGTTTCTGATGTGGAAATAAGACACAGTATTACTTTTGAAGCTTGTTAAGAGATGCAACAGTCAAAAAAATCAACACTGTGCATTCCCAGTCTCCTGATAAACTGTGAAGAACCTCAAGAATGTTTTCACAGCATCTTCCAGTGATTTAATGTGGTGTTTTGGGCAATTTCTCTTTACATGTCTTCTTTTCTGTATATAAAGCTATCTGCTTTCATCTTCCAGCAAAACCTCTCCTGTTCCTCCACAATCTGACTGGCTTTTAAAAGCATCCTAATATTTCCCTGCTGCATTCATTTCACATTTTCTCAGTATCTAGTGATAATAAAACCTTTCACATCAAAGCATAGACTTACTTTATAGGTAAAGCTTAGCTTATTCTCTTGTGCCCACAGCACTCGTTGAGGCAGTGCAGACGACTGGTATGAAGCTTCCACTTTATATCAGATTGCTTTGTCTTTCATATGGACGAAGAAGTTCACCATTTTCATCATCTTCACAGAAATGCTGAACTATTTACAGACAATAATACTACCCTGAGGAGTCATCCCACGGCATTCTTTTAGTATTTCAACAACAACAATAATAATGATAATGAAAATAATAATAATATTTTGCTTGAGTCAAATAAAGGACACAAATAATCTTTATCTAAAACCTCACACTCATCCTTAAACTGCTAATTGTCACAGTGACACTTGGATCGCATAATAGTAAAAAAAAATCTAGGTGGGAACTGTGGAGAGATGTCTACTTGCCAAATACGCTCAAAATATTTTTGCAAGTATACCTAGAGGAATGGGTGATGTGCAAAAGGAAAATGGAAAAATCTCAACAGTGAGACTGACATGGGAAAATGAAAACAAGCTTGCAGGGTCGTTGGCGAGAGTTTTCCATGCTCATCTACCACCCCATCCTCTTGGAATCTTGCAGACTCTGTCTTGGCTCTGATTGTTACCCTTGAAAATAAACAGCTAATGAAGAATACATGAATAGAAATGCAAATTGTAGGAGACAGGGCTGAAATAATCCATAAAGACATCTATGAGAAAATACATACTGTAACCTTGAATTATTAATACCCCCAACCATAACGTTTAGTCTCTGCAGTTTTCTTGGAGGTTTGCTGACAGGATTGTTGATTGGATTGTGTTGCCTGATTATCTAGGGGCTGTTGATGTTAACCCAACAAGCCCTCTTATCTTCTTTTCTTTTCTTTCTTTTTTTTTTAATAGTCACAAGTCTGATTCTGGTCTCTTTGTCTGTACATGTTGAAGTTGAAGCCACTTCGATAAAGAAATAAATTACTGTATATGATTTTTAGCATAAGGATAAAGTAGATCTCTCTCTCTCTCTATATATATATATATATATATAGAGAGAGAGAGATATATATATAGATGTATATATATATATATATATATATATATATATATATATATATATATATATATATATATATATATATATATATATACATGCAGAATATTAAGTCATTTTAAAAAGTGCAAAAGAATAAGGAAAATAATTCTTTTCATGGAAAATTAAAAATTACAAGGTCAGTAACGCATTTTATACCTAATATCTACTAGTCTTAATAACCTCACTAAAAACAGGGTTACCTTTAAATTGCTGCTTTGATTGCTGTCAAGTGATACCATCTCCAGAAACAATTACTGTACAGTATATGAAGAATTTAACTTGACATATTTTCTTTGGCACATAAGAATTTGGGCATCCTTCAAGCAAATGTTAAAAGTGCCTCGTAGTTCTCTCTACTGATGTGATATTGAATATTCCAAGAATGTATTTTCTGTTTACAGTAAATAGTGACTTGATTTTTTATTTTTCAAGTCAAAACAATACACTTCCTAAGATTCAGCACATTAATCTGCAGACATGGAGGCATGTACAAGAGGGAGGTAATGATATCTAGAGGGAATTATTTCTCATTATTATCCAGTAAGTTAAGATCATAACACCAAGATTTACAAGCTCATAAAGAATTCATGTCAAGAAGTAAGTTTGCAAATAAGCGTACATACTTTGCCTTTCTTATTACTTCTGGCTGTGAGCATGTGCAAAGTTTATTTGTGTAAATTTGAGTGTTTCTGCTGGCAAATTACAATGTAAAGGATGGAAATGAACTTTCTGCAGAGTAGAATGGGACCTTGAATAATATAAAAGGTTACAGAGAAAGCAGTTTAAGAATATGGCTGTTGTAAATAACAACTTGTATCCCACTCAGTTTCACATGCGAATCAAAATCAGGCTATCATGGTCTGAAAAGGTCCCATATAAAAGTTCTGTAGCTTTGCCATTTAATATCTGCTGCTGGTGATATGACTTTTTAATATCTGATATCAATCCATCTCTTTTCCATTCACCATAAAAACCATAGAGGTACAAGAATCCAACCATTTCTGGGGAACTGTTACCAGTTTTTGTTCTTGATTTTTGTTATAACAAAAAACCCTCTAATGATTCATGCAGCTGTGATATCTTTCATTCTGCACTGGAAGCCTGCATCAGTATTCACATCACTTTTGTTAGACAAAAGGCTCTCTCATTGATTGTCCTGTTGGTCTGAGATTACACAGCGGGTTCGATAGATTTTCAGCAGCCCTGGGGTCACGGCTCTCAATCAGAGCTGTTCTACAATTACAGTCTAGTCATTATGGTACAGCGTTTTGTTACCCACCCTGAATGATAACGTGGAACTCAGCCTTTTGCACTTTCCACTTGATGGGCAAAATGTTGGTATAGAAAGTGAGTTCAGACTCACGATTCTTTCCTCACTAAAATCACATGTTCTGCTGCTTACAGTATGTCTGCTATCATGTTGAGTCTGAGCTAATAAATATATTATCTGCTATCTACTGCTAATGCTAATGTAAGTTAACGTGGTTAATGGAAAAAACTCACAGCCTTTCTACTGTAATTTATACTGGCAGACTGATAAATGTTTTAACCTATTCATTCATGAAATCTTTCTTAAACACTATTAGGAAAATAAGCACCATTAAGAGAAGCAAATGTGAGATTCCATATTGATTAGCCCCCCTCTCCCCATCTAATGTCAACTGTATTTATTTATCCATTTCACATATTACAGGAGGGTAGCAAATCATAATCAGCACCTGTTTTTTATTTCTACCGTTCTCACAGTTTAATTTATTGCATATACTATCTACGCCTTTCACATAGCTTTTTAAAATGCCCATACAGATTACACTTTGTTTATACT
The DNA here is from genome assembly GCA_023101725.1 of Atherinomorus stipes. Taxonomy (NCBI): domain Eukaryota; kingdom Metazoa; phylum Chordata; class Actinopteri; order Atheriniformes; family Atherinidae; genus Atherinomorus; species Atherinomorus stipes. The sequence goes on from JALJCO010003447.1 coordinate 10,211, forward strand.
GAATATGAATTGCTCTGGTAGAACTCTACTGTGTAAATCATCGCTATGACAGTGAGGGTGCTTTATTGCCACTTCTATAAATCCTGTTCACAAAGCCTTCTGCATAATTGTTTTTCTTAGCCCTCAATGATCCTCATTCCTCATAGCAACCGTGCTGGCACTCACTGAGAGTGATGATGTCTGCTTTGGTATTTTTTGATGCATTGTCCCAGGTTGGCTTCAGAGGTGCAATATCCAGTATTCACAGGTGTTTTGGGAAATCACTTGAATTACAATTCAGGTCCATGGTCCTGTGGTAATTTGCTGCATATTCTACTGCACGGACCGTCAGACTTGAAGCATCACTTCAGAAACCTACACCTTTATGTCTGCAGCACGTTCATATATATTTGATGTATTGCTATGTGGATCTCAAAAGACAGCCTGCACACAAACACATTTGTGACAAGTCAGATTTTTATTGTGGAACTGATACTATGTTGTGATATAATTTATATATATATATATATATATATATATATATATATTGTGGATACTGATTGCACTTTAGAGAATTATTACTGAAGTAAACCATCATTACAACTACCCTGTATAGCCAGATTGATCTGGGTCCCCATCTGCTGTCATCCAATGGCTATGCCTGTTGGGTTGATGGCTTAGGTTCTGGACTTCCAGTTTAACCAGTAGGATTACAGATATGATCTATACAATGGTCAATTCTAAAAGCTAATAGTGAGCTAAATTATCATCAAGTTATCATCTATTGTTTTGTGGTTGTATTTTGTCTTTTAGGTTTACCTGCATGCTCAGTACTAAAATACAAGTTAGTTTATCTTAATTTATGGTTCTGCATGAATTATACGACAGAGCAGTAAATCTCATTCTTAGCTTTGCCACAACCCAACGTAAATCTCCCTGGAAATTAAATTACACGTTGCCATGATGCAATCTAAATGCAATAACTAGCATTTTGTCTGTGCAGTTTTGTACCTCCAATCGTGATAATCACAGATCTTGTACAGAGACATTTTTTTAAAATTGTTAAAGATTACATTGTAACAATTTTTGGTTAACATCTGCAACCAAAGTTTCTAATCTTATGGTATTCAAATGACTAGTTCTGGATCTCTAAATAATGTAACATAATCCCCCAGTTTGCCAAAATTATGCTTGAAGTCTTGTACTGAAACAGGATTTAATGAAGATTAATAATGCCATGCTAACAGCTAAGTGCAACACACACCACTATGAAAACAATATATAATGCACATCATAATTGACATATCAGGCTTATGCGGTATGATCAAATGTGAACAGAGAGCAGTGGTCCATTTCTCCTTCATCCTATTGAGGACAGACCTTTAAAGTCACAGCCAAGGCCTGTAGCTGTTGGCCTGATTTGAGTGCATCTCTGAGGATCCGTCAGCCGCCAGTCGGAGCGCTGGCAGGTGGTCTGGGGGCATGACCAATATGCAGGCAAGCATACAGACAGACAGACTCTGCAGGGGCTCCATGGGATTTCTAATCTGAGGCCAAGAAAGGGTCCTGCAGTCCTGTAGCTCTCAGTTCACTGTGTCAGCGTCTGTTTTAAAGCCACTACACAACCATAAACTACATTCACCTCCAGGCAAGGGGCGAGTTCCCTCACTCCAACACCACTGAGCAAGTGAACAACAGAGCGGTAACTGTAATATGAGCAATAAAATGGCCAAGTGACACCCAAATCAAACAAAGCAATGATCTGAAGTCACATTACTGTATATGTGATGAAATTCTCTGTGTCTCCCTATAAAGCTCAGTGGGAATATTATCCATCCCAGCAATTCTAAAAACATTAAATTTCTGGAGGAAAATGACTTCCAGGACTAATCTTCTTTCTTTACTGATGATTGCATCTCTGTCATTAGAGAGGATAGATACATCCACATCCAGAGCCCTGTAATAAACTTCCCTCCATTTCCTTTACACAATGCATTCTGGTGAGAGTGCAGCTGAAGTGGAGATGTCCCTCGCCTCTTGATGTTATTGAACAGACTAATAGCTCCATTAATGATCATGGTACACCACGAGTGTGCTTTCATTAGCTATTTCTAAGAAGGGTGGTTCTTACTTTGGCCTGTCTACTTATGCTGCTGCTGAATGAACATACACTGAGTAATTTTTTTTAGCTCCCAGCCAGAACTGATAGTGTATAAATTAATCATAACACAGAGAGAGGAGCACAAAGTGTGTCTTATATTCTCTGAACAATGTTTGCATCCTTGTCACATAACATTGCTAACAGTCAGTGATGTCCAATAAGTCTAGTGAACAAGGCAAAACCACAAAGAATTTTGAGGAAAGTTTAATACTAAAACTCAAGAAAACTGAGAAATACAGACAACACAGGTAGTTCATTATTAGTAAATAATTCAGACAGATTGAAGTGAAGCCACCCTGGTCCTATGATAGCTGCCATTCTCTACTAAGACTGTGGGTGTGTAAGTTGGCACATCTATCTTTATTTGGCTCAACTTTATACCAATTTGGTGATTTTCATCCTTTCAATATACATATTATTATTATTATTATTATTATTTTTATTATAATAATAATAATTATTATTAATAATAAAATCAATTTATTTATTGCTATTTTAACTCTTGGACTTGTTTGAACAAGTGCACCTGGCTACTTCTGGCATACACTGTTTACATTGAGTCATCTAATCTGGCCTGCCAGACTGCAGCCATTTCTAACTGAGACTCATGTTTTGTCCGCTGCTGGGCTAAGAGTGCTGATTGGCTGTCTATTCTTCTTTTGTTAACCGTTTTTAAAAAAAAATCTCTTTCACAAAAGAAAGTTAAACCTTGGAGACAGAAACCCCACACAGTAAAAATGTTGAGTTTTAATGAAGATCTGGATAACAATAAATCAGACCTGCAAGATTCCTTTTCATGAATAAGACCAAAATGACAAAATACATAGTTACATGTATGGGTATGTTTTTGTGTGTTTGCTAGCTAGTTTTTACCCCAAAAAGAAAAAAAAAATCCACCTTGACAATACAGGAATATTGATGGATTCTAGGCTTGGCTCTATGATTGGTTTGAAAAACATAAACAACAGCATGTTTCCCTCCTCATCCCAAACCTGAAACACTGAGGCCACACACCAAGATCATTCCCAGATCTGGGATAAAGGGAAAGGTTAAGTAAGGATTTGTTATGAGGAAGGACTCTGTTTCCAAGAAGCAATTGGCGAGTTGTGTGTGTAGGTGTGTTCCTGTACTTGCTGCATTGTGAGGACCATTTTGCGCTTTTAACCAACAAAGTGAGGACATTTTTGGAAAGTGAGGACATTTTGGCCGGTCCTTTCTAAAAAAGCCAAAGAAAAACCCATTTTTGAGGGTCAATATTCCGTTTTAGAGCTTAGATTACAATTATGTTTAGGTTAGGGTTAGGGCTAGGGAATGCACTATGTCAATGAACGTCCTCATAAAGATAGATGTACAAGAATGTGTGTGTTTTTTTTTTTTGGGGGGGGGGGGGGGGGGGGGAGGGGGGGGTACGTAGACTAAAAATTCTGACTGTCATTATCTAATTAACTGTAAATAAACATGGTGACACATGCTTCTTGTCCCTGGTCTGCAAATCATTTGATCATTTCTAGATACAACTGGAGGTGTAGACCAGCCTTTCTCAAAGTGGATGCCGGGGCACACTGGGGTGCCTCCTGACAGGGTGAGGGGTGCAGCCAAAAAAATACACATTCGGACATTTTGATAGTAATAATAATTTTAAAAAATCTAACATTTCATGTATGAATGTATTTGAATACACAAATATATTCTTTTTAATTTTTTTTACATAATGGATTGATAAAATTGTAAATTCATTTTTGATGAATAAATATATAAAATTAACCATAAAAATCTGTCTCATGTACCCATTGTCAGTAACGTGGCATGACGTCCCCACTGGGGTCAGCCTGATTGTGCAGCACATTGTTTTATAGCCTAATTTAACCATGAAAATGCATTTGATTTCACAAAGAGCAAGGAACAAGCAACAGCATCATGGATCGTTTTTAAAAAGATAAGCACAAGAACTGGACATGATTGTTACACTGGGGTGACTTGAGATTTAATGCACTTTTGAAAGGTGCCCTGCCTGAAAAACGTTTGAGAAAGGCTGGTGCAGACAGGGATAAAAAAAAAAACAAAAAATCAGATTCTTATGTAAGCACACGCTCCTGAATCTTATCAACTGCAATCATTGTGTTGTTTTCAACACAATGGCTGGTGTAGATCTTGACAACAAGCCATTTAATTTGAACTAGGTGTGATGCAGCAGGGAAACATCAAAAACCTTTCCTGCAGGTCTAATTTATTAATTACTTACTTGGGAACTGGTCCCAATTAGCTAAGTCACCTATTTATGGTGTAACTTCTTCTGATACTGCGCTCAAACTACTAAGGCACTGTCAGTGCTAAAAAAAAAAAAATCTAGTTTACTTAATTTATTTTTGACTTGAGCTCATCAGCTAGCTTTAATTCAAGGTTCATGGAGGAGGCCTGCTTCAAATGCTGAATTAAGTGTATATTATACTGTCTAATAAAAGTCTAAACAATGATTGAGATATACATCTACAGTTTCTATTCTGCCTGAACATAAATTTTCCTCTTTGTCTTTTTGTCTGCCCGTCAGCCTTGTCAAATCTAAATGACGATGACAAGTGTTAAGCAGCTAGGAAAAAGAATGATGAGATTGTGTGAAGGTCTCCAGGTGTGTGCATGCATAATATATGTGCTGTCAAATGTAAAGCCTACGGATAAATCATTAAATGTCTTATTTCTTTGATGTGTTGCATACAAGTAATCAAGGAAAATTCCCGCTTTGTTTTTTTTCTGTAAAGCCCAACAAAAGTGTTTGAAGCTGAAGATGCCAAATGCAATGTACCATGATAATAACGGGGCTAAGGCTGAGCTCTGAAGAGCCCCCGTCAATGGTGACCAGTGGTGCTTTACACTGGTGTGTGTGTGGATGTTATTAAATGAGAAAGACACAAATATACAAATAATTTTTTTCAAATGAAAATTTGAGTGACAGCTTATGAACTGCATGGACTTAAAATGGGACTGTGTCTTGGCAGGAGTCTAAAGCTGAGGACCCCAACCTTGTTCTGTAACCTTGTAGTGTAGCATTAAGCAAGAAGCACCATATGCTGTGTGCCGAATATCAGCCAAATTACAGCTCCTGATCCCTTTGCAACTTTTCTCCAGCACGATTTTTAAATGCACACAGCATATTTCTTAATCTCAGTTCAGTGTTTTGTGTAAAAAGTGAGTGAGCACAGCCTTCTGTAACCTTGCTGCTAACAACCATTAAGTGTCATTATCACATTTAATTTTCCACACATTCCCTGGATGAACAATGGACTCTATGACCACAGGCGTGACATCATTACTCACCCTGATACCCAGCTCCACATTTTCTCCTCCGTAAACCTCCATGCCTTCATCCAGCAGGCCAATCTCCTCAAAGTATAGCCTATCCACCACAAAGCAGCCAATCAGGGCTGGACTCCTGGAGAATTACAGATGATGAGCATCAGTTTTTATTTCTTTTTTTTCCCAGCTGCTATAGTGACAGTGATGACAAAGAAAGAAATGTAACCATGGACAGCATATGATTTGTTCGTGAGCACTGCACATAATGCCATTTCAGCTGGGCTGACATTTGTTAACATATAATGGCAGATATCAATCATGCGACATTATTTGATTCGGCCTAATGAGTCAGATTTTTGACCACTTACTGGATTGGTGCACTTTTGTTGCTCTTATGCCACCAGGACTTGGGGGGGTTGAGGTAGCGACACCACAGTTCCCAGTCAAAGCCTTGGGCAGACAGCGGGTACTCTTCAATCTCAAATGTGTCATACTTGATGTTATCAAACGATGGGGATATTATTCGGGTTCTGTCCTCTTTAATTCTCTGCAGAATAGGTTCCGCCCTATAAAAATCGAGAGGGAAAGTGACTTCATTGTGTGAATTTGGTGTGACGGGCTTTCTCCATCACCTTTGTGATCATGCTTGCCATGCAAGGAAAAATTCTGAATGGATCCAATACAATATCTTAATCTGACAAAGCATTGTTGTTGGATAAAATATAGGATTATGTTTTTGTTCAAAGTAAGGGGGTTATGAAGTCTTTATGCATTTGCAATAAAAGAAAGTGCAAGACAAGGGCATGTAAAAGGATAATCTTTGCCTCTATTGTTAAAAATGTTATTAAAGGAGACATGAAATAGTTTCAATCCACTAAATCCATGACAAAAATGAAGCAAAGTTACAGACTGTCTCAAAATATTATTGTGAAAATTGTCCACACTAGAGATCTACAATTTTATTACACAGTAAATGTGACATGAAACAACAATGGGTTGTAGCAATTGCAATATGAGGAAGACATGGATGTGTGTCTGCCGTGTAGATGAGGTGTTAAACCTGCAAACCAACAAAGTGTAAGCATATGCAGACCTGTGTTTAAGCTTGAAGGTCCCAGGGCAACTACAAGAACATCTACACCAACCATGTACACGTATTTCAAGCTCTGTTAACAGTAGAATTTTGTATAAACTACAAGTGTAAGTGTTGTAAACAATGTATAAATAGATAAAAGTAAATTTAGCTTTGCTTTGTGTAGTTTTATAAGTAGAAATGACACGACTAATGAGTAAATATTAAAATTCACATGTATCTAGGTCAGTTGTTCCAAACCTGTGGTTGATCACAGCAGGTGTGCAAAGTTTTCACTTTCACAAGTTGAAAAAATCCTCACACATTTACAGGGTCATTTAAATGAGTGTGAAGCTTCCTATGTACAGCAGGGTACCTCAAGGACAAAAGGCTTGAAACCACTGATCAATGTCATATTTTCAAGTTGTATACTTCATTTTTACTTTGCTAGTATACACTTTTCTTGCCAGATCTCTTGAATATCCTTCTGAAACATGAGTCTTGAGAAAAGTTAAGTTTGTCTTCATTTGCTGAAAAAAACAACCAAAAAATCCCAAAGCAAAACAAAACAAAAAACCCCAAAACAATATGTCAGACTTGATGCTAGGAAGATCCATATTTCATATTGCATATTTCATAGATCAAGGTATTTTCCTCAGACATCTTTAATGGCAAATGAAAAGACTAAATTCTCTGTTCACAGTCATGGTTCCTTCAGCATCTGATTCCTAAAAAGTGACATGACCATTGTGAAAAACTATGAAACAGATACAGAGAAAGAATCTTTCATGGGTTATTTAATATCTAAACAGCCTGACATCAGCTGCCACTCTTTCCCATGTCTGAATTTAAAAGCATTAAAAAAAAAAATCAAGTGTTTGCTTAACATTTGAGGGAAAATGTTGAACTGTTTTTTTTTGCAACTAGCCAACTTTACCACCATGTTGTATCATCCATTGTTCGAACACGTGTGTTGGAGAAATTGCTGTACTATGAAAAGTGAAATGTTTTCCCACTTCTGCCTAATGTAAGAGTTCAGCTGCTAAACAGATTAATTTTCCTTTGTTTGGCCAGTTTAACACCGAGACTCTTATCACAGAGTGATACTGTTTAGTACATACAGAATGTGGTTTGATATCCAAAACAACATAAGGCCTTCCCTGAAAAAAAAACATCATGTCAATGGCAGCATGCATTATACAAAAACCTGGAATCTATTGTTCAGAATAATTGTGGTCTTTGAAGATGTATGAGTTACCCATGTGCACCAGTGCAATTTTGTACTTTTACAGAGGCTTGCTTTTGAACTGTGTGTAATAGTAAATTGGATTGTCCCTTTCATCCTAAGCCTGAATAGAAATTAAATCAAATAACCTGATGTATGAAGAAGACAGCAACCAAACTGGATGTTCTTTCCTTTGTACAGTATGTTAATGTTTAACTTACAGTACATTGATGCTGTCAGATTTAATGTTTCTATGCAGTTCCTGTTGAGAAATATTATTGTTAACTGCTAAAAAAAAAAAAAAAAAAAAAAAAGATGGCCCAAACAATTTTTTACAGGATGCTGAAATCCCTCCATCTTTACTTTGTAAAAGACTCAGCATATCCACTTGTTGGCAAAGGGGGGAAAAAAGTCTTTAGATTTATTTATTAATTTGATTTTGTTATATTAGTCCATTGGGATAAGTATATTGGGATAAAAAAAAATTCCCAAATTGATCTGAATCAAAGCTGTTCTACAGACCACTGAATTAACATATTAACAATATGTTGTCTGATTAATGTGTGAGGATTTTTCATATTTACTACACACAGAACAGACACTAAAAAAGGTCAAAACTCTGCAAGGATTTGTTTTCAAATAAATCAGTTTTCCAAAAACCCCCACAAATGAAATGACTCAAAAGCCAGAACTCTTGAGTTGATTTTAGATCGTCTCACCTCACGCTGTACATGTGAGTGACTCACCAGCCGGCATTAAACTCAACGTGGGCATCAAACAGGGCAACAACTGGGGCAGTTGCAGCCCTCCATCCGCTCACTCTGGACCGGATCAAACCCTCCTGCTTGGCATGCCGCACCATCTTGATGAACCCTGGATGCTGGCCGTTGATTTCTGACACAAAATCCTGCAGCTTCTCTTTTAGCTCATCTAGAAAAACCACACAGACACACATGCATTTTACATCAATATCTGAAGAGTTTTGAAAATCCCAACTGTGATTGGTGAGTAAAGTCAGAGCTGCCGTCCACCCACAAGACGTCATCATGTCCCCCTCCAGTGGGCAGAATATCAATGGTCAGAGGCCAAAGGCACTCATGCTTCACTGCTTTGATCAGTGAACCAAACAGGCAGAAGCTTCAGCCAGCACAGCAGACCTCCATGGGGCTTAAGAGTCATAAGAGAGCATTGCAATATTGAAGGCTGAGTCTGCAATCCTTTTCAAACCATGAGGTATATTTGGCTTCAAAGTTTACCTCCATTATTACCTGAGTTATGTACTCTCTGATGAATCATATCCTGCAGGACAAGAGTTTTGCTACTTAAATGTGTAGTGGTTGCAGAATTTCTGCTTACTTTCTAAAAAATACAATGGCTTGCATCAGTGTATTAGAGATTCCCTCAGAGTCAAAAAATGTCAAGAATTATTATTAAAAAAAAAAGTCCAAGCCCTAGAGTGTGCTGTGAAATATCTGCATACTATAAGCCACAAGCATATCACAATTTTCTCCTGTTCCAACAATTGAATAAAACTGGAATAGGATGAAAAATAAAACCTTTATCTTCTATGTGTTTTATCATTTCTTATATATTCATAAATCACCTACGGCTATCTTCTTAGTTCTCCACTTTTAAACAGTAGTGCATTTTCAGTTTAAAGAAGATGGGAAGCAGATGCAAGCAGACAAAAAATAAAAAAATGTCATGATGTCCTGCTGTGTCTGGCTTATGTAGAAACAGCGTGAGGCATTTTATAAGGTCACAAAAAGTTTTAAGAAACAATAACAGTAGAGAAAGTTTTGTAGGAGAGGTAGATTTAATAATGAAATTAAAATACTTTAAATTATATATATATATTTTTTTTTTAAAGCACTGAATACGAACTTCAACTCTACAAAAGTAAAGCAGCCTCTTTGCTGGAAAATTTCAAGTCAACAGGCTGAGTGCACAGATTTCCCTCAGTCCTACACAAAACTTAGGAGAACCACATATAACTGTCTTGTTGGCACTTATTAGCAAATACATCACTCAATGTGTCTGCAATGCTGAAACAGCAAAAGCTGGCATATGCATGAAGATTATGTCTATTCAGCCCACATCCAGCTAAAGACCGGACAAGCTGTACTTCTCCTCACCCACATGAGGAGTTTGAGTGTTTTCATTTTATTTTTATCCATTCTAATTATTTTAAAGCAATATCATTACCATGAAATATATTTTATATCACATGTCTACATGTAAAATAGTCTGATAGCTTGTTTAGAGGGAAACAGAAGTGTTAGCTTTTCATGTAATGTATGAACACAAACTATTAAAGATTTTAAAGCAATAAGCCTATAAGAATATAAAAGATAAGGTTATCATTAAAATCAGACAGACATGAACAATGAGTCATTTATATATGCAATGGATGGCAGTTGTTATTGTTAATGCCAAACGCATGCTTAAGTCATGCATTTTTTTAAATCCGCACAGCCTCAGAGCTGCTGTCAGCTTCTCTAGTTAATTAGCATGCACCTCGTCTGGGGAAATATTGTCAGCTGAAGATATTCAGTTGTGTAGCCACATGATACGAAGTGAAATGAGTTATTATTATGTAGTTAAAGGTTTATGATAGAGTGCCAAATATTCATGGTAAATAATACAAAATAATCAATGAAACACTGAAAGATGTAGAGCAAAGCTATGCAACATGATTTAGCACAGTGATACAATACTTCATGAGTCTACATTATTCAAAACATCTTTAAATGACTCTTGAGCAAAAAAAAAAAAAAAAATATATATATATATATATATATATATATATATAAGGAGGGTATAATTATGATATATATAAAAATCTAATAAAATTAGTTCAAATCAAATCTGTCCATGCTTCACCTCATAGCAATGCTACACATGCAGACAGAAAGATTCCAGTTGGCAGATTACATCTCTACTCAGGTTGACTATGAATGTTGTTTCAGTCAGGTGAGAATTATTTATCAGAAAATCTAAACGATAAAGATTTTAGGTCATTTTGAAAGGTCTATTCCTTTTGTCACAGTAGCTTATGTATGCTGGGACCCTGTATTCCAACCCTCAGGATCATATTTTCATATACACATTGTGAGGAAGACATTTCATTTCTCTAATAATCTTATGGGGGTCAGAGTTTGGCACAACACTGTCTTGCTAATTAGCAGAAATGTGCATGGTAAGGGGATTCATGTAGCGCAAGAATGTAGTTTGCACAGTAAAAGAATCTGAATGGAGGTGCTGCATCAGATTTACTGGAGAATGCCAGACAGGGTTTTTTTTTTTCTTTTTTTTCCTCCAAGATCTATCTCCTCCCTTTACCACCAGGTTTGACAATTCTGACCAACCTTTTTAGAGAAAGCACACAAAGCTAACAGAAGAAACCTGCAACCTGTGTAACGTACCTCCGTGTTCCCTGCGAGGGTGACAGCTTGCACATATCTAAACTGTCACAACAAGATTATTCAGTTTATATGAATGGAAACGTATGTGTGGAAAAACTTTACATTAAGGATAAAGGATGTAAAATTGTTTAATTATGTCAATTTGTCAAAACTCTTTCTTGGACAAGTAATGGCATCCAGAGTCAGCAGGGGAAATATAGGTATAAATATTTAATGGATACTTGTCAAAGATGCAGGGTGTTTTGCTTATTCCTTTGCATGCTGAGCCTTGACACACCAAGGTCTGCCGCTATTTCTCACCAGGGACTAAACAAGACTGGAGCGGAATATTTCTGTACATTGTTGGATGTGTACAGCATGCAACATGAACTTCTGAGATGCACTACATGTGTGGTTGGTCAAGTTTTTCTTTTCTTTTCTTTTATTCTTAATGCAATCATTTGAAATCTCAGCTGTAAATTTGCTCTTGAATGAGGCCAGGGGTTCTTGTATTAAATTAAGTTTCAAGACATTTAGTAAGAAAGATTAGCATCATAATTTATTTACTTTGCACTCATAATTCTGGCTGAGGGAAAGCTGTATTGACTTACATAAGCTGCTGCAACAAATCTAATAACTTCTATTCAATCAATAATTAAGACATCCTAATGTGTATGTGAATTGAAAATAAGAATGATGGAGTGTTATGCCTTGCAACAAATCACAACAAAGCACAGTTCATTACACAAGAAATGGCTGATGGCCAGCAATCATCAGTCTTTCAGGACTGATATCCTGCAGAGGATCTGCTAGAAAGATATGGGCTTCGAAATGGAGTTGGACTGGAACAACACGCAAACAAGTACTGCAGTCATGAAGCAAATATAGAAACATTAGATTGTAAATTCAACTAGAATATCTTCTCAAAAGAAACTGAGAGAAGCTTCAAGCTAATGGTGAGTGGAAACATAAGTCCACTATTTCTCTCAGCTCTGCCCAGCACTCAGCCAGATAGGATCCAGGAACTGCAGAAATGTGTGACTATCGGAATGAATGGCATAAAAAATACAAAAAATGTCTGTATTTAAAATGCCTGATATGACTTATAAGCTAAAAAGATTTTTGCTTTAACTGTGAGTGTGCCAGATATCCTTCTGGGCTGTTCTATCTTTAACAGGTACAGGATATTGTATTGATGACCAAATCTTTGATCAGAGTTTTTTTATCCATGACCTGTGACTGTCATCCTCAGCTTGTTTTTCTATGCTTCTATTATTCTATGTTCTATTTCTGCCTGTTCAAACAAAATGCCATTTATCACCATTCAGGCATTACTGCTTGCACAGCAGATGGTAGATCGGCATGGTTACAGGTCTCACTTGCTGTGCAGCTCGCACAGCAACACTTGGCAATTTCTCACAACACAACTCTACTGCTGAAAAATCTCTGTTTAAAATATCCAGCAGATATTGGCTTTTCCTCCGTAATCAAACCCATGGCCCACTGTTAAAAACACTGTTGTGGAAGTTCCAGGACAGATTTCTCATTCTTGGCTTAACTGCACAGATTCAGCTTTGCGGGTTTTTATCATCCCAGGTTTGTGTGCCCTCCAGCTTTCATTAGCTGGACCTCCAACAACTGCCTGCTTGATGCTTAGCTGGTTCCAAACTGTTACTGGAACTACTCTGCACACCTGAGGTGTTGATTTAATCCACTTTTAGTCACTCCTCCAACAGGGATGCACAGTGCTGGACAGAAGATGAAGTCTTGCAAGCCAGAAACAAAATGTAACACAAACTGCACTGAAGATAAATAAGATTTTTTTTTCTGGTTTCCTTTGGATCAGTGTGACCGTGAGCATCTGATAGCCCCTTGATCACAGCAAATTCAAAAGCGTTACATTTATGGTGTTAAAGTTTCATTGTTGATTGAAACACAATTACCTCTGTTGTGGTGTGAACAGTCATGGTGTAGTAAGATTTAGCACTTGGGGGTGTTGCTGGAACATTTGGGTAATAGTGTAATTGGTCCTGGAGTGGCTTCATTTGAATATTTCCCATCATGCTTTGTGGTGCCCCTTTTCCGTTCTGCACTGTGAGTAAAGTGTATAAGTAGTCCCTTGACTTTCCCCCAGTGTGCAACATCGGTGAAAATGCAAGTCTATCAGTCAAGCTGATCTTGGGCTACAGTACAGTAGGCCACTTTGTTCCAAAAATGGCATTTCTAATATTGATATTCTGGCTATGCTGGTGGCCCGAAATTGCATAGGAAGCTTAAGACTGGAGAACCAAGGCTGAAGACCTTGAACAAACAGTAGTAAACAAGAAAATTCAGTACACCCACCACAGCTTTCTTCGGAAATTGTTAAAATGAAACGCATTGCCATGAGCAACGCCAGTTGGTGAACTTTCAACATAGATTTGGTGTCATTATAGGGTTGTCACTAGGGCTGTGTTAAACGATTATTTTTTGAACGATTAATCTAGCGATTATTTTTTCGATGCATCGATTAATCTAACGATTCACTTTTTTAGCTCGATTCGACTCGATTCGATTCGATTATCGATTATCTCCTCATAAATTGACAGACAGCAATTTATAAATGCTGATATAGATATCTAAAATGTAAAAAAGAGCATGAATAAAAAGGCAGTGGGAGCAGCAGCCTGTCATGGACTTTTTCATGAACCAACAGAATGTAAAATTTATGTTGAAAACACAGCCGACTGAAAAACAGGCTTTTAATTCTTTCATTTACATGAAAATAATAAAAAAAGTCATTATTGAAATAATATGATCATGTAAACTTGCAGGATTTAAGCTAAGACGGATATTATTTTCCAACAAAAGATAATGAAGATAAGTAAACATTCAGAGTTGAACATTATATTGAACATGCGTCTAGCTTCCAGAAAAAGTGCATCTTCATCTTTATTCTGTTAATGTTTAATAAGGGTGCCAATGACTTGGAAATTAAATTAAAAATGCTTTATTTATCCCAGAAGTGATTACACAATACTATTACCAACAGATGAAACATGAACATGAGGTTGAGAACGTGACTTTAATTATATTCAGTCAGAGACGAGACAGCTCCTGACATCAGCTGCAGTTCCACCCACGGCCAGCAGATGGAGCTCGTGCTTCATGCTGACCGTCTCAAACAGGCCTGACGTGTCTGAAGACATGGCGTCGATCTCACGGTAGTTGTCTCATGTCTCATTAGGCTTCGGATTCGCCATCCCTAATATATAGTTACACCTTCGATAAACGAGTGTGGGCCTTCACTGCCTTACACTTTGGAAACTTGGAAGAGCCACTCGCGGAGATCGCGCCGCCATCTTTGTTTTAGTCTGAAGTCGCATGGCGCCGCCATCTTTGTTTTGGTCTGACGACGCATCGGTACGCATATTTTGCGTCGACGTATTTTTTGCGTCGACATAATCGGTTACGTCGACGAATCGTCCCAGCCCTAGTTGTTACTATACTAAAATTTCAAACTCGATATCAATATCTAAAAAAATATTCAATACTCGATACATTTTTGATACTACAGGGGATAAAAAAGAGACAAATACTTAAAAGCATAAACATTTGTATGAACTTGAAAATCTTTTATCTTATGCTAGTTGAATAAATGTGCAAATAAATGCAAAAAATATACCCAAATATAAAAGCAATTTGACAATTTTTTAAGGTTGTTTGAGGCATCATTTTTTTAATATGTAAAACATCCAAAAATCTAAAAGTAACAATAGTAAAAATATACAAACAACACTTTTCTGAGGTAGTGCAAAAAAAAGAAAGAAAAAGAAACTAGTTTTGACTTTGTGCAAACTATAATAATAATAATAATTGCAACAATAATGCCATCTTTGGTTTGAGGTAAACACACAAAAAATAATTAGAGCAATATTTTGATGTATTTAACTATACAAGTAGACAGCAACCAGTTAGGAACAGGACACCCGTTCGGTCATTCATCTTAAAAGTATTGGTGAAATGAAGGAGTTCTGCTGCAGATAATGAGACCCACTCCCACTGCCTCCTTCACCCGTATTATATAGCGATCATACACAGACGGCGAGAAATGTGAATTTCATCCGAAGAAATTAGAGTGACACATAAATGTTGCAGGTGAGTTAATACACGTATTCTTAGAAATAAGGTCCAGGTTGGGAAATGCGGACTAGCAGTGGCGCTAACCATCACTTATAATGCGTTTTAAGTTACAAAATAAACGGGAGCTTTAAGTAAGTTGTTTACTTTAGAGTCCCAAATGCTATCTAATAAGCCCCCCAGTATGTATCTCAACTAAAAGTTTAGTTGTATTATTATAGTTAGATAACCACATCTGAACTGACAGGATGTGCCAGCGCAGGAGAGCCGAGCCAAGGGTAACAGGACTTCAGTTACCTGGATGGTGTACAGATTGCACAGCAGTTAAATGGCATTGGATGAGCAATCGGGCTAGGTGTAGGGCACCAGATACTTGAACCTAGTTGCATCCTATATTCCAATGTGCTTTGATATTTTGTATGGTTGGGCAGTAAAAGGATAATCCCTCGGACTTTAACCATATAAAATGTCTGTCAATAATCAATTGAATTGTGCAACTAAAACTGACTGAAGCAAGTGTTGCCTCTGTCAGACAGATACAAAAGCGGCGTTGAAGTCTCCCTCTACCTGTCATGAGAGTAGTTATGATGGCTATTCCATGATAGCCAAAAACATAATCTACTACTATTTAGGTAATCAACCTGATATTCAACAGGTTAGAACCATCCAGATTCAGATCAGTCCATTAGGTGGTTGCCCTGATATGGTGGTGAATCTTTGCCCAGAGAAATCCAGTGGCGTGCTGTTCTTTCATGCCTTCACTGGTTGTGATGTTGTGTAACCTCAACATCCTTGAGAAGTTTGTCATCACCATGTACATGTATGACAAGCAAAGTACAACACGCAAGGTTGATGAGGCAAGACTGGACTTGTTTGCTCAGAAGGAAGAGTCTTATGATGCCATTCCACCAACAAGCACATCCCTCGTTCTGCCTTCCAAGCTGCCTGCATATGGGGCCAGGCAACTGTGCAAAATGCAAACTGAAAGCCCTCCAACTGGGGCTGGCAAAAAAGATGATCAGATCTGGCAAGCTCTCTGGACAACCCTTCCACCCATTCCACCCACTGTTCAGACCCATAAGCAGTTGACAAAATGGCTGCAAGACTGAATGCTGAAGACGATGCAAATGTTATCACTTCGGCCTGAAGTGTACTCAGTTGTGTGCCTGCAAATGTGAGGACTAAAGTCCCGTTTCCACCCGCGTACCTGGGTTGGGTTGGGTCAGGTCAGGCCAGATCAGGTGGGTTTTGGTACGGATATGTTGATTTTATGTTGCGTCCCCACAGCAAACTGTACCCTTACCCTGGAGGCGGGGTATTACCCGGATAGCATTGCATCGCAGTGCAACGCCTTTTAACCAAAGCAGCGCACCACATGAGACAGAAACGAAGGAGTCATCCCTGCTTTTTTTAAATTGCGGGTCACTCAGGAAGTGATATATTTTTTCAACCAATCAATGGACTGCAGTGTGTTAAGCTCCACCTTCTTTGTCTGGATCGATGAGGGCCCTGTCCCAATACCCGCACTTCCACCCTTGCGCCCCTAGATTGCGCGTTCCTGTTGAGGGGATTAAGTGCGTAGTATGTCCCAATTCTCCAGGGCTGCTCGAAGTCCGCCACGCCCCCTTTGCGCCCTCAATCCACACTTCAGCGAAGTCCGCATCTATGCAGACTTCACCAAACCATATTGCCTATAATTCATTGCTGCATGTGACGTTTTGAACGTAAAGGCAGAACATGTCCATGTTTGGTGAATGAGCTCATGCAGAATAATGCCATTTCAGATGTAAACATTGAAATATTTAATCTTTTATGCTGTAGGGGAAATAATTACTGAAGTTTGCCATGTTACTTTGAAATATACCTCTAATATTAAAATTCAAAGCATTTGAATAATGAAAGTTATCAGTTTACTGATAAAAGTAGCTAAATTAATTTTTTATTTAAGAACTTGATTTACATAGGAAAGTCCAGTTGAGGCGCAGCGTCTTTAACAAGAGAAACCTGTTTACTTAACATAGTTTAGTTTAGTTTGTTATAGATCCCCATTAGTCTTCATCAGTGAAGACTATTCTTCCTGGGGTCCAGATCAACATAAATTTTGAACATACAATCAACAAAAACACAGGTTAACAAAATTAAAATACAATACTAAGCAAACATTTTGAGAGAAAAAAGCAAAAACTAAATAAGTATACAAAACCAAAGCATCTAGATTTACAATGAAATTAAGAATAGAATAATAATGTAGTCATACTTGCGTGAGCCTTACAACTCATGTGACTAATACGGGTCTCAATTCCCAATGTAACTCAAAGAACTTATACATGTTTTTATGGACATGTGGACATTTATGGACATTCTATGCTAACGATAACAGTTACAGAGCAACAATTTAATCATTATTATACATTTGTTCAGAATGTAACAGTTATTTAACCTGTACTGGTGAAATTCTACAGTTATCTTACATAAATTAGTTCAGTAATTCATCTATTTATTAATCAAACTTGTGTGGATTTCATAACATCTATTTTACAAGAACAGATGAAATGAACTTTTCATTTCATCCATTTATGGATGAAATGAAAATATATTTATTCCATTTATGTTTCAAAAAATGACGTCTCTTCACCAGGAACAGAGATGAAGCTGAGTTTGAAAGCAATGGCATAAAATGACGTGGTGCAAAATGGAGGAACCGTAACTGTCCCAATTCTGCCTTTTTCCCGCACTTGCAACCTGCACACTCCAACCCTTAATGTGCACTTCTGCCAGGTGCGCACTTCATACAAGGGTGTAGGGCTAAGTGTGGGTATTGGGACAGGGCCTAGATCAGTACCCCTACAGAAGGGCACCAAAAAAGTAGGAAAGGTTGGGTCAGATATAAGGGTACCCAACCCAGACCTGCTGGTAGAAAATCTTTGAAACATTTCCTGTGTTTTTATATAAACATTTTTGAAAATTTACAAAAAAAAAAACCAACTTGGGGGAGGACAAAGACAGCCTCTACGGGGCTTCCCCAAGTAGCTCACCGGTTCAAAATCTGAGCGTCAATCTGAAACTAATGTCCTTGTGTTTGTGACTGTTTTTTCATTTAATTCCCATTGTATCATCATACAGTGATGTTCAATCATTTTTGATTTTCTAAATGCAAAATTGTATTACTCATATGCAAAAAACATATATCTAGATGTATAAGACATCAGAATATGATTATTCAATCAAAATATAGTTTAAACCATAGATATCACTAGATGCTGCCTCTGACGCTACTGTCCATTGGAGCGATTGTCAGCTCGGCCACCATCTTAGGCAGGGGGAAGCTGCTACTCCTCACTGCATTAATCAGTGTAGGCAGAGATCTATCCCCGATTAAATACTCCATAACTGACTCAATTTTCAACCGATTTTCAAGCTGTTTGGTTTGTTATAAATATGTGACATTTATGACAAAGCATAGATTATTTCATTTACATATACATATACTTAGACACATACCTACATGTTTACATAGTGACTTTATAGCCTGGTACAGCAGCCTGGCCAACGCCATGTATGAGACACACGGCAAGTCAGACTTGCCGTGTGTCTCATACAGTACATGATGTTGGTCAGGCAGCTTTTTTTTTAAATATGATTTGATCTCTTTCTCTCTCTCTCTCTCTCTCTCTCTCTCTCTCTCTCTCTCTCTCTCTCCCTCTCCATACATATATAGTAGTGGAGCACAAATACAATGAATAAAGAAATAAGCTCTCAAATCATAAACCAGAACAAAACTCACAAATTGCCATAATAATATTTAAAAAAATGTAATAACACCAAAACCAAACACATAAAACCGTTATTCATTCATTTGCTGTTATAGTAAAAACTACAAATTTGAACACATAAAAAGCAGTTTGAATGTACCATAACAACAGAATTTATTCATTCTCTTCATGCTCATCATCCAGTATTGCTTCAGGTAAATGTGAGCTGGTTTTAGCTACCAGGTGTAACAATTTGTTTTTCTCAGGGCCTTTATCAGGTTTGTATTTCTGGTAAGTCTAGATAAATAGTATTCTACATTATTCAGGTACTTAAGAATAACTCATCCACGTGATGTTTAAAAAATGTCTTCTCAGAATATTGCATTTTAACATCAAGGATGTGACACTAATTAAGTTTTAAATGTTTATATGAGAAAGAATTCAAAAAGGAAAACTTTGTAACCGTTTCTTTTATAATCATTGAGTGAGCACTGAAATATTTTGATCATGTGAGAAATTATCATGATACAAACTTTGCAAAAATGTTAGGAAAAGTAAAACTAGATGGTATCCCTCCTTTCAAACTAGTTGACTGTCCAGTTCTGTCCAAGTCTTCTGGTCTGAAATGAGCCGCAGACGGCTGAATCTTTCAGCATGAAGTCGTAGAAACGACACCTAATTGTAGATATAGACCTAACTGCTGTAAGAAACCCCTGCCCAAGATGGCGGCCGAGCCGACGTACGCTACAGGTCCGAAGGCGGCATCTAGTGTTCATATCTATGGTTTAAACACTGTTTAAAACCGCTTTGAATGGTGGCCATCTTGAAAAATGGAGGCCCCTTTGTTTTTTCAAGTGGGCAATGTGCTTTTCTGAGAGAGTGGGTTCCAAAGCACTTGTGTACCAAATTTGGCGCTTGTACCACAAAGTGAAAGATTTTTTCAGTAATCTGCTCCACTAATAGGCAAGTCTGAGATTGCTGAATTTCAGCTTTCATGTTTGCATTGTACTGTGTTATCAAACAAAAGTTTAATCTTTCACTACGGTTGAAGATACAATAAGTAGGATGTAATGGAAGATCTAGTGATAAAGCTGCAATTACCAACCAACATGTTACATGCTTGAAATGGGAGGGTAAGAGAGAATACCCTAAAAAAAAACCCACAAAGATGGAGAGACCTGCTGCATAGCCATCCTTTACTTTTAAACATGGCGGTTCATGTCCATTCTCAGGAGCGAATGTTTTCCAATGACTGGAAGGTTGGCAGTTTGAATTCCACTCCGTCAGTCATCTGTTGTTATGTCCTTGGACAGAAGACATTTAACCCTCCTAGTCTCAGTGTCAGCATCGCTGTGTGTGAATGCTTCAGTGGTGGATGGAGAGGCCATTGGTGCACAATGGCTGCCACGTTTATGTCAGTGTGCCCCAGGGCAGCTGTGGCTACACATGTAGCTTATCATCAACATCACCATAATCATCACCAAGTATGAGTGAGGAGTTAATGAATAATAGATCCAATTTAAGTGCTTTAAGTGCCGTCAGCAATAAAGTGGAATATAAATTATTTGGTCATGAAAATTCATGGAATCTTATTGTCTTGAGATTTTGCACTAATAAAAACACTGTGAAACTTGAATGGCATTTCTGTCATTATATAACCCAAAAGACAAGGAAACTTCTCTTTTCAGTTTGATAAATTATGAATAATATTGTAGGTTGAAAAAAATAATTATAGTCATAGTTGAATGAGAGTAAAAATGTCATGAAGAAAATTAAGGATGTAAGAGGTTAAAGTTTGAAAATAACTAGGAACAAGTTGGATATTTTAGAGAATAAAAGGGTAAATTCATCAGGGAAAAGCTCACATCACTAATTAACCTGAGGCTCATAACCAAACCATAGCAACAAATATATCAAACATATACTGAATCATAGCCTTTGTGAATAGATAAATTAAAAGTAGATCTAAAAATTAAAGAGTAATCAAACATCTATGTATTCAGTGAGTTCTTAAAAGGGTTGGTTGTCTTAAAGTGTTCAGATGTAAAAGCTAAACGAGAGATCTCTAGATAATTAATGATCCTGCAGTGACAGTCCTCTACAGCAACCACAGACTCCTCTATTTTCTTCTCTTACTTCTGCATGATGATAGCAGATTATCACAGATTTCCTTGCATTCAAGTTTAAGGATAGATTTACAAATATTCTGGACATCCTGTCTGATAAGTGTCGTGTTGTCCCCCCCCAGAACTCAGCTCTTACACCTGAGAGTCTTTCTAAGGCCACAGCTTGGGACATTATCCAATTAAAGAGAAATCAACGAGGTCAATTTGCCCTTTTCTCCCTTGATGGCTGCATGTTCTGCTGCATGCTAATATGCCTCTCGAAGGTGAGCTGTGACAATGGTAGATGACTAACGTAAAGCTGTGGATGTTTGGGAGGTTAGCTGAGGATGATGACCCCTTCAACAATCTCAGCAGCATCACAGGTCAACAGGCTAACCACATTTAGTGCAGATGAGATTCACAGTCATGGTGGTAATGATAATACCCGGCCGATCAGATGCAGTGTGACTGAGTGCTCGAGCAAACAGTGTGAAATGCCATCAGCAAAATGTCAAAACGTGACTTGGGTTTCTGAAGGAGCTGAAGATTATGACTCTTTAGCTCTTCAATTACCTGATATAAGATGAATGTTTATTGCTTGTGTTGTAGTAATCCTCCTGCACTCAAAGAAATGGAAGGAAACTTCTGAGTTTTCAAACTTGGATTATTTTTTTCTAACTTTGGATATATTCAACTTTTTAGTCAATAGCCTGAGGGAACACAAGCTTTCTAATTCGAGTGTGTTGTGTTAAATTAACAAAATACACCACATTGATCTAAATTCTGTTTCATCGTGCTGCAAGACATGCTGCATGTTTTGCATTATTGACTTTAGTAAACAGTATTCCCCATGCTGATTGTTTTGGTCCTTGTTAAAAGCAACGCAGCAGATTTAAAAGGGCAAAACCTATAAATGACTTTGGCATGGCATCATTACTTTTTATTGCCTGCTTTCTGCCTTTTAAATCTCGTCTTGCACCATAAATTACCACCTTCACTTTTGACAGGGAATTTCAACTTTGTTTCTGTTTTGCTTTGCATACAGACATATTATAAGTCAATCTCCCACGTCAATCAATATCAGTGTTAAACGAGCTCAGCAGTTACACAATGTCAGGAAAAACTGAACTCCCTGACCAAGCACTGTTTACTATACATTCCGTGCATGCAGATGTATGAATGAGGCTTAGAAATGCAGACGAGAAACATACAAACATCTCATCACCTCACTGGACTGCTATGTGCCTCAGGGCAAATTTCCTAGCTTTGCAGCTAATTGGTGTTATTCATCCATCTACTCAATTCAGTTAATACAGCCCCCTAATTAACATTAAAAGAGTAGAGAAGCCATCAGAGGAGCAGTGGATATACTCGTGCCCTTTGCGACTTGTCAGTTTGTCACAGTCTATTTTATTTAGAATGCATTTCACACCCACCAACAGAAAATCTGAGCAAACCTCCAAGCTGTGACAATTTGCATCCAACTAGGGCTCTAAATTAATTTACTTAACATAACGCTTCTCAGGTGAGAAAGCACTTTAAAAAAAGAAAAAAAAAAGAGCCCAGTTCATCCTGATATTGCTCTTTAAGAAATCCTCTTTGCCATCTGCACAGGAGGCAGCCAGCAGCTGAATGTGACAAGCTGGTTACATCAACAGATAGCATCCATGTTGATGTGATCCTTTTCCCTGTCCTGCCAAACTTTTTTATGTCCTGATGCCGGATCAAGAAACATCCTTACGGCTTGTAAAATGCCCTCTGATCTGTTTGAAGCAGGTGGCCCTGCTCTCAAATCAGTGTTTTTCCCTCTAGAAAAGTTGCTTTATTGTAGGATTTACACTTAGCATTTTTAGTTGCTATCCCAATGATAGTAGCTTCTACCAACTGTAACTGTAATTGGCAGTAATTGTTAACAGTAGCTGTGCCTCAAAACGCCACAACATCAACATGTTCTAGTCATCCAAACTATCAAAGGAAGCCTGTGGAAGCTTTAAAAAGAGCAGGAGATCAGAAAAATGCAGAATAAAACATGTTATTTTGGGAAATCATTTAGTGATTTATCAAATATCTTATGCTATTTTTCCAATTGTTTCTCAGAAAGGTAAAATTGCAGTTTTTGAATTAAAATAAATATTCCCTCTGCAGTTTGCATCTCTAAATAATCTTATAACAAATAAAATCATAAGTACTTTTTCTCACTTTAGTTATCGTATTCCACTGAAACATTTTTACCCATTTTGGTTGCTTTCCTTTCACTTGTGCAGCATAAACTTGTGTTACTGCAAAAGTAATAAGTTACAGTAGCCTATAGAAGAGTGTGAAAGACAAGAAGGTACAAACAAGATGTTGTTTGTAAGCATGTTGCTAAAGCCAGAGTTTGATATGTGTGCCATAAGATACAACTGAAAAATCTAAATTTGTGGGGGGTGATGAGGACTCAGCTGTGTGTTATTGTATAAAATGATGCTTCTTACTGTTATTGCTGTTGTCGTCCACCAAGATTATCTCTTTGAGAAGGTGCGAGGGGGTCCTGTTGATGGCAGAGTGGATGGACCGCAGGACCACAGACAAGGCTTCATTCACAAAAATGAACACAATGCTCACTTGAGGGAGGTTCAGGGGATAGGTAATATTTCTGCACCTGTGGGGATAAATATCAAACCCCAAGGGAAGCAATTTTTAGACATTTGGTTTATCCAAAGAACTGAAAGATGTATTCTGAGAATTAAAAAAAAGAATACAGTATTCTCTTTTCTTGCTAACACGGGTTTTTGGTTTATCATGACATTGACTTTGAATTATGGTTCAACAGAAATATTAAAAACAAACACACAGAAAATAAAACAAGTAGATAAGCATGATGGGGCTCCAAAGCTAAAACTTTGTTAGGCAACACTTTGAAGCAATGACAGCAATCAGGTGTTTTTTGTAATGTTCAATAAGACTTCTACACCTGTTGACAGGTATTTTGGTCCACTGTTCATGGGAAAGGTGCTCTTATGTGTTGGGGATTGCTTTTTTTTTTCTTTCTTACTTTTTAATTATTTCCAACCACAATTCAAAAGCAATATCTTATTTCACTAAATAATCATTTTTATTTATTATTAGTTTCTTTGATTTTCTTGTCATTTGAATTACTCTTGTGAATTTGGCCTTTTCTTTAATTGGGTGGTATGAATAATTTTGAAAATGACTGTATATATATATATATATATATATATATATATATATATATATATATATATATATATATATATACACACATATATATAAATATATACATATACATATATACACACACACATACTACTAAGTGTTAACAAAAAATATATATATATATATATATATATATAAACATACATACATAGTTTTTTATATGTAGCTTTTTTTTTGTTAACACTTAGTCTGGTTGTGCACTAATGGTAAATGTTATAAAAGTGGGTCAGTTTATGGAGAACAAATTATAATGATGTAATCCCTCACTCTCCTTTTTCTGTCACCACACTGTTGATATTTTCAGCTTCTTCTTCCTAGAAGAAACTGATGCTTTAAACTGCCTCATGTAAACCGCAAGGAAGGCAAGATGCAGAAATAAAACCATAAAGCTTCAATTTGCATATCTTTCTGTTTAAATTAGAATTTAAAAGAAAATAGAAATTAGAATAAAAACCCAGATTATGAAAATGACTTCTACATACAGTACATGCAATAGAATATGGTTTGTTTCTAACAGTGGTGAACTGCAGGAGGAACATCATTTCAAATCAATTAATTTCATTAAACAGTGGAGTGATTGTGTTGGAATTGAGATGCCAATTCTGTTCCCATGCATTCTGTAGAATGCTGCAAAATAACACTGCTGCTCATGTTTCTCATGCTCTCCCTCCTGCTGGCACTGGAAATGTGAAAGAGAGAAAAAAATGTGTCTGATTAATGTCCCCCTGCAACAGCTTCAGATCAGTGTATAGAGCCAGTATTTAGTGGGAGTGAATCGTCTGTAGGGAGCTCAAGTGATGTGGAGAAAATATCCTGAAGATATCTGGGCTATGTGAACTTTTACACAGAGATACCACTTCACTTTATTTCTTTTTTGTAACCTTGGTGATGTGAACATGGAAGCTACACTTAAAACTGGGTCAAAGCCAACATGGCGCCATGTCAGCCGTTCTCACTTTGCAGGAATGTGGTGGATGTGTTGTAGCTCTAAACCAAAAAGCTGGATTATGACAACATGAACTTTCCCCAGGGACAAGGGGCTTCCAGAGGGTACTTTCCATGAAAACCCCAGTTCCCACTGACATCAGGGACTAAAAAACATATACTAGGGGGATAACTTCCCCTTTTATGGTCATGTTTGGGAGGTATTGTAGCTCTAAAGGTGTTTTTCCCATTACAGCTCTGCTTGACATAGCTCTTCTTTGCTTTGTTTTCCATTACAGACAGAATCCCCTACATGTGGGCAGAATCAGCTGTCTCTGTGTCACCACATCTTAGCATGCTGCAATATCCCTACTGTATGTGTACGTGTGTGCATGTGTGTCTGTGTGTGTGTTTAGGGGAGTGGTTATTGCAGTGGATTTTAGTACAAAAGGGTTTCAATATCTTTTTGCAGTGATCAGAATAACTGTGTGTTACAGAGTTCAACTCTGGCCAGTGGAGCAAAAAAGAAGTCATCTATAAATCTATGGTCATGGCTAATAAATCTGATCACAGAGTTGTGATTCTGTGTTTGTCTGCACAGTAGGGCTGTCAGCAAATATTCTATATTTGAATATATATTCAAATATTAATAAAAACCCAAGATTCGAATGTGAAAATTAATATTTGATAATTAAATAAACAGTGGGAAAAATGGCCTATTACATTAGGCCTACATTTGCTACACTGGTTTGATTATAGGCCTACTGTTTCAAGTTGTTCCATGTTTATGCTCGGAGCATTCAATGTTTGTTAACTTAATTTTAATTTGTTGGGACCTTTAATTGCTTGCACAAGTTAGGGAGATGTGGGGGGGTGGGGGAACTGCAGCGAGTTCATTTTGTAATGTCCTGGGAATTGCTGAAGATGTTAATATTGAAATAAGAATAAAAAAATACCTATCCAAGTAGTTACTGTCCTGTATGTCTTGTACTAGTTTGTCCTCCTGTTGGCATAATGCTCAAACGGATATTCAAATATATTTGAATATGTGTTCATTTTAGAGCAAATATTCAAACGTCATTTTGGAGCAATTTTGACAACCCTACTACCTAGATTTTTAAATAACTTCAGAGAACAAAGAAACGTGGTTGTATGTGCAGGACGGCAGTGCTGCTGTGGAGACGTTGTCATGCCCACAGCTGTGGATTCTCTCTAGTGGTCTGCAGTGTTGGCTCAGCTTGCTGGAAACCTGGCTGAGCTAGTGCTGTGAAAAGTATGAGCTTTGCAATATTATATGTACCTACAGTGGAAAACCAATAAAGTAGAGTTATGTACTGGAAAACCCCCACAGGAGTACCCACTACTTTCAGGTATGAGTTTGCAGAGCTGAACATTCTGACTGGTCACGTATGCTGGAAGTCTTATTTCCAGCATACCCATCTCAGGGTCGGTCTCTACTGTAGTTCATAAGACATATTAAGACTGATAATGAACAAGGAGATGGATCTGTCAAGAGTCTGACTGGTAAATATGAAAAAAAATTACTCATTTTGTAAACTGATAAAATATTAATAAGCCTCTTTATTCATTTGTGTTTTACTAATGTTACACTTTAAAGTAAAACAAAACAAAACAAGGAATACACAATCTTTCCACATCTAGCAGGGTTTTCAGACCATGTTTTGGTCTTTACCGCCTTTGCAGAGAGGACCGATATAGTTGTTAAACATGGTGTGGCTCTAAGTTGTAAAATCAAAACATGAGTATATTTCAGATCTATATCATCGACAAACATCCACTGCGGGGGCTGTATGTGAACAGCGTGTTAATACAATTCTACCTGCAGTCTTACCCATCAGGTCTGAGATCTGGTATTGGCCTGCTTAAAGAGAGACGATCACTGAGGTAGGCGTTATATCCGTAGTACTGAAACATCTTCAGAGCCACTCGCCGGTTGTCTGGACTGAGCTCCTGTCCCCAGTGGGCAAACAGCGACGAGTCGGAGAACGATGAGTCCGGCTGACCGTCCTCCCCCTTCCTGGTGTCTCTAGCGGGCACAAGAAGACAGATAATATGAATATTTGTCTCAGTCACTGCATCATAACCTACTAGTCAGGTTGTGCTTAAAATGGCATTTAAAGTATGTGGATAAATGATGGCGCTCATAGAATCAGTGTGATAAATGCTGCTTTCCTTGTGCTGTAATGCATGTCAGCAGGTGAAGGTGAACGGTTATTTAAAGCGAAAGACTAGCTGTCCTTCAGCAGAAGCACCATCCTTTCCATGTGGATGATGAGATGCTCTTTTGTCCTTGAAGTAAAGACTTGCTCGCTGCCAGCACCTGGTAGGCTGTTCTGCAGTTGACTTTGCTCTTTGACATACACAGACAGGACAAAGTGAAACTAATTTCCCTGAAGGTATCGCTACGGCAACGCACCACCCTCCTTTATAATTAATGAGGTGTGAACACTTTTGAGGTATGTGAACGTCTCTGTGTATTTCCTCTCACCATACAGACTGGTTCAAAAGCAGTGCCAGCACAAAGAGCAGAGGGACATCTAACAAACGCTTTACTGGGACAAACACGACATAACTCTTTGTTTTCCAAGACTAAGCTCATGTCCAAACTTTACAAAACAGGAGCAACACAGCGGTCTAATTTGACTTTAATGAAAACTTCTATGTCGAGAAGCAAAGGAGCTTTTTCCATCAGCTAGTGTTATAAATGCCAAAAATACAATGTACAAAGTGGATAAAAAATGAAGCAAAAATCATCAAGAAGGGTGTGCAGTAAGTTTCCCAGCTGCACGGCTGTGATTACCTCTACCTCTGAAAGTCTAAGAGCAGCCTGAGCTTCTGCTGATTTTTATTTAATACAGCAATTTTATTGAGTTCATGCGCCTGTTGGGACATTATGCAGAGATCCAATAGTGTGAAACAGTCAGGTCTGAATAATGAAGTGGATATTTCTAATCTGTGGAAACATGGGGCAATGCTGGCTTATTCAATACGACTCCAAGCTAAATATATTTAAAATACTACATACAGGAATTAGCTTGAAATGATTAAAACCTTTACTTGAAATATGGGTCTCTATATAGAAAAAAAAATGTAATCAAACAATATATTCACAAACAATCAACCTCCAAGTCATGAGTAATTGTAGTATTTTGTAAATTAAAATGTATTAATCTGCCAGAAATTAAATCCATTGAAAACGGTCTCATGTGTTTGTAATTTCATTAAAATAGAAGGTATTAGGCCTCAGCAGCATATCGAGGCATATGACAATAAAAAGGAGACACATTTCATTATAGAGCTTTTGTATTTCACATTGCTGCTGACAGATTGAGGTTAGCAAGAATAATTCACATCCTAGCAGACATAAACAGTTTTGTTTTCGTTCTCACAGTAAATTGAAGCCAGGAAGAGTAACAAGAGGGGTGTATTCATATCATCTGTCAAGCTTGTGTTTCCTGTTTGAACTCATTATATGAGTCTAAAGTTTCATAGTATGATAAAGATTAATGAACAGTTTAGGGTAATAAATGAGGATCAAGATGAATTGTAATGTCTTAAAGATTAAAAGAAAAAGTGAAGAATGAAAACTAGAAGCCTTAAAGATACAAACAGGAGGGAAGCTTTGAGTCCTCAGTGACAGTGTGAAAAAACACAAGATTAAGTTTGAATGTGTGCATGTGAGTGTGTTTTAGCAGATTGTGTTTAAGCAGATTGGGAGTTAATATTTATGAGCCGACTGTTTTAACACTGAAATGACAAACCGTGTCAGTCGAAGCAAACAAAAACAATGGAGGGGAAGCAGGTGTGAAAAGATTACATTATGAGCCAAAACACAAAGTTTCACTGGAAAAGGCAGCAAATACAAAACATTTCTCTTAAATGTCATAAAACTGTCAAAGTCACTAAATTTATGCCTTGTAAGATAATAATGTGCAGTACCTCTTACCTCTTTATAAAGATAGAATCATGTTTCCATCACACTCAAGATAAAATTTCCTACAAGCTGCCACAGAAGAGCTGCTGTTGAACGTACAGGGAAAAAATACATTGCATTGTTGCATGTGGAGCTACTGTATGTGGTAGACCTGTCGCATTGTTCATGCTGACCCTGTCCGTTACCTAAAGCATCTTCTATGTGTGAAAAGGTATCAGTACTTGACAAAGAGCAATAGAAGGCGGAGGCCTGGTGTGATGAATTACATTTTTCTTTGACATCATGTGGACGGCAGTGTGTTTGAGCATCATTTTTCTGAGGAGGAGAAGGCTTCAGAATGCACTATGGGAAGAAAAGAAACCCGCAGAGGCACAGGAAGCTGATAATGTTCTGCTGCAAAGCATTGGGTTCAGCCATTCATGTGGATGTTGACATGTGCTACCTACATAAAACACTGATGCACTTTTCTTGTAGTTTGTAGTGACAGTTTTTCCTCTTCTAAGAAAACCTACAGTTCCACACTGCAGGAACACATTTAGGGATGTTTTGAGGAACAACACAGAGTTGAAAGGGCCTCCCTTCAGTCTGCAGAACAGCTGAGGATTTAAGAAGCCAACCATGTCAAATCAGAACTGTTATATTGGACAGAGACCTACACAATATTATGCAGTAGGTTTTCGTACTATGGCAGTGTTTGACAGCTTATTAACTAGATGTTTGGCTTTCCCTAGTTTCATCCTATCAGCATAATGGTCAATGGCATTATCATCCTAACAAGTCCTCCATAAATGTGATCGTAGCCTATAACTAAATTATTAATTCTATTAAATATGACCTATGTGCATCTTGTAAAGTGCCACCTCAATAAAATAAAGGGACAGAAAAACATTTCATTTCAGATTTTCAACATTGGAGCAGATGGGACTTTCATGTCATTCATTTAAAAAGTCACAATTTTTTCATAGGGAAGAGGGAGGGCCCGCTGGTCTAGTCTGTAACAGGAGGCATCATTGTTACTGGCTGATTTTAGACATTAACAATGATTGATTAGAAAATAATCAGAGACAGAGCTATAATACTTTTTTTTCTTTTTAATTTGCGATCAAAATAATTGGAAAGGGGGGGGGGGAGAGGGGGGGGGGGGGTGGTGGATGGGTGGTAAGTGATGGTTGGTGGTGGGGGTGGTGGAGGGCGCGCCGGGGGTGGGAGGGGGGGGGGGGACGGGTGGGAGGGGGTAGTGGGCGTGGGCCGCGGGGGGTGGGTGGGGGAGGGGATTGAGGGTTAGGGGGGTGGGGTGGTGGTCGTTTGTGTTGGGGTGTTGGTGGGGTGGGTGGGTGTGGAGAGGTTAAAGAAGTTTATAAGGTTAGTCCGGTGCCGCGGGCCGGGTGCTGCCGGCCCGCGGGGTGGTCGGTGGTTTGGTGGCCCGGGGTGCGCAACGGGGGCGTCGGGTGTTGTTGGGGGAATAAAAAAAAAAGCGGGGGGTGGGGGTGTGCGGTGCGGTGGTCGGGGGTCCGGGGGGATTGTTAGTAGCATTACATGAAATGATAATCGTGTCACCAGCACTTTAAAGCAACAGTATATAACTTTCCAACTTTAAAACTCAGCATTCTTGACTTGCCTGATGGTACAGTGACATGTATTATGTATATCTATGAAGTACCTGACGCAGCCTCCCACTGAACACACTCTGTTGATTTTTCACCATGTTGTGGAGAGGATGGGAAGTGTCCTCCATCATCTTCATCAGCTTGTGCAGCATTCTTTTCTGAACGATCAGCTGCAGCGGCTCCAGAGTTATTCCCAGCACAGAACCAGCTTTCTTGATCAGTTGTGTTTTTTTTCTTCAAGTCTCTGATTCTGATGCTGCTGCCCCGGCAGATGCTGAAAAGCTTCCTTAAAAAGTAGTCTGCTCTGACCTTTCTTGTAGATGTAGTCAGTATTGCATTTCCAGTCGAGTCTGTTGTCCAGCTGAACTCCAAGGTATTTGTAATTCTCCACCACCTCCACCTTCTCTCCCAGGATGCAGACAGGACTATGCTGATTATTCTTGCTCCTGAAGTCAACAATCATCTCTTTAGTCTTGCTGGTATTTAAGATGAGCTGATTGTTACCGCACCATCCATCCATCCATCCATCTATTCATTCATTCATTCATTCATTCATTCAGCTGAGTTTCATTTTATGTCACATGCTAGCAAGCGGATATTATCACACAGGCCATTTAAACGAGAGCGAAAGAGAGAACAGCTATGACGTGCAAGATGGATGTTAAATGTCATCATTGAGGGGCGCATCACTGAGAAAACCTGTCGAAGTTACTTAGTCTCCCTTTAATGGATGCAATTTTTAAAATTTGCATATACAGATCTGGGCATGAAAAAGTTCCTCCTTTTTCTGCCAGAAGTGGTGCAGTAATAGTGCACCATTACTGCACTATCACTGGCTGAATGACTTGTCCCGCAAATACGGCATCACGTACGGTGTCCAAACTTGGCGTGTGGAAACATCCTTGTTCCGGGCATTCATTTATGCTCTGAAATCGTTTCCCCTGGGCACACAGGTGTTTCTCTGTGCGATTGATTTAGCAGACAAGTGGCTGGTAAGTGGCTGGCAGTCGGCTGAAAGGGGAACTTTTTCATGCCCAGATCTGTAGATGCTCTTAACTTAACAACCCTCAGAGGTTAAATTTTTGATAAATGTAATGGGCTTTATGCACAACTCCACTACTTCCTGAACTTAATAGTGCTCCTTTGTTTCCTGTCTTTCATTATTGGATGGTCCAGGTGTGCCTGACCTCAGTAATCATGAGGACAATGGCCAGACACACCTGGATTAATTAGTCTGTCCAGTAATGAAAGACATGAGACAAACGAGCTAGCTTAAGTTCAGGAAATAGTGGAGTTGTGCATAAAGCCCATGAGAGGTTATATTTGGGTGCATGAACATATAGTATCACCAGAGGCATTTTTCTGGGGAAATAGGCAGTCTTCCACATGCTGCTGCCCCAAAGTGGCAAAAAAGTTTTTTTTTTTTTTTTTTCAGATTTAAAGGAGCATTAAGAAAAGGCATCATGTTTCGTTTCGTGCTGTTTAATGTAAGACAACAGCCAGAGAATTATTATCTCGGTATTAAGATAGAAAGTACTTGCAAACAGAATACAATTTGTCAGCATTTTTTCCCCATTTGTTAAACATGTAAAATCCAAGGTACAATAACTCTAAGCTCCAGATTTACCAGGGTTTATTTAACTGGCTGCATGCTGTAATTTGACATTGAGTAAGGATATGAAGCTGTCATTCATTGGCTCACACAGTTCTGAAAAAACTAGACAAACAAATGTTTAAAACAGGATTGTATTAAATGACACAATATGACTGTTTTCATAAGTCTGTGTACTGTAAAGTGTCAAGCAAACAATTCCACAAAAGTAATCATTCTGATTTGCGATTAATTTATCTGTAATGAAAGCTTACAGTTTGTCTTTTCTGTCTAATATATATATGATGTCGTGTTACACCCAGTTATTTATCTTTTCAACATCAAAAAGACCAGAAAAGCATAAAAAATAAGTCCAGTGAAACATTAACATTTAAAATTCACAAAGTCGATCAGCATCTAAGTTGAGAAAACCCAGCAAATATATAAGCCTCAGGCTCAATAATCCTCCACAGTTGTAACAAGTTCCTCCGCTGTGAAGCAGAGGAGAAGACTCTCACCTCCTGATAAGACAACCTTGTGATTAGACCAAATAAAAGTTCTGCAAGTATTTCAATCTGGGCAAGTCTGCCTGAAGGGCCATTCATCTGGCTGCTTACACTGGTGATTAATTAAGACGACAGAGATGGTTCCCTCAGCTGCAAATCCCTTAAGCAGCAGTTGCAGCAGGTTGGTGTTGTTTAAACAAGGAGTGTTTAGCATCTTGGTTTGTTTAGAGCGCATACATAAAACTTACATTGACAGTCATGCTAGCTCAAGACTTGTTTTTCTATCAGCCAGAACCTGAGACTTCAAACTTGTCTTTTAGGAGTGGTTTCCTCCTACACATTCAGTCGGCTGGCCTGGGTACTAACTCAAGTTAAGCTTAGCAAGATACCTGAGGCAAAGATTAGCACACAAGTATAAGTGTGCATGTGTGTGTAGTCAGGGAAAGTATTCCCTAAGCTTCCAGCAGCACTCTTAGCATGTGTGGTGAAGCACCAAGTGTGCTTTCATTGCATACAGAGCAAGGAAACTGAGTTATAGCTGTCTGCTTAAACCATTACAGAGGATGAAGACAGGTGAAAAGATATAGGAGGATCGCATCTACTGTACAATTACCCAGGTGCAAATATCAACATCTTTATATACAAAACACAACAAACCTGTGACTGTAAGAGGACAATAAAACTTTTGCTTTATTGTTACAGTGAATGTCTAAATATTAAATTTGATCCCATAAGATAGATCCCAAATTGACTAACCACAGATTTTATCAAATTATATTTATTCCTCCCTGCCAGCCCGAGGAGAAGAAAATGATTTGAATTTCAAAGTCATTATCATTTTTTTTTTTTTTTTACACCTGTGAGATAAATTTATGCAGCATTTACTCTCACTGGCACAGATGTAGACTCTTGATAAAACTGCTGTAGGCAATAGGAGTGTCTTTTTTACCTGCCTTTGCAAACTCCAACTTAACTGGGAGGAAAGATGGAAGCATTGCACTTTTACACTTTCATTACAATTCCAGTGGGAATCAATGGCAGTGATGACAGTGTAAGATCTCAGGCATTACTTTTACTGTATTCTAGATACAGTACAGCAAACGGTAAAAAGAAAGAAAGAATGAAAGAAACAAAGAAACAAAGAAAAATAGAAAGAAACACAGAACCAATGAAAAATAAAAACTTCGTGCAGAAGGAGAGCATCCTTATCTACCTCATCAGGGGTCCTTTTTGAAAGTCTTTTTTTTTTTTTTTAACAGCGTTTTTATCACAATTTTACACTGTCAGGAAAGCAGCAGGCTAATCCACATGCATCACATACACAACACACCAATGGCCACAACGGTTAAGTCAGAGTCAGCAAACCTTATTTATCTCAAATTTGAAGCTGAATTACGTTAGCAACTTCTGATAGCATCGGGCAAACATTAACAGTTTTCCTCATCTCCTCTCTATCATTGCCCACTACACCATCTAATAAAGGACATCATGTCCCAAAGAGATCTTTCAGGCTAAGTGAAGAATAAATACAAATAAAATATAACACAAGTTAGTGGATGAAAACGGCACAAATAAATTAATGCAGTGATAAAAACAAGAGATTAACCCCCAGATTCCACATATTCCAGTCCACTCCGTTCCGCTGCGTACGGCGCAGCAAACACATTGCTATTATTCAATTAGCTGCAGTCCACATGCTCTATGCAGTTCCGTTAACGTACGGCCTCTGTGTTGTGCTGTGCCCAAATTGCAGAGCCAGTCCAATTTTCTGTTCTGTATGCGCAGGCCGGATCAATCCCCGCAGCTCAGATTGCACCAAATAGGAACATGAACATGGACTACATCCGGATTGTCAAAGTTAACACATTGTGAATCCAAACATAAAATTCATGAAAAAGCACAATTTGATCAAAAATCACCTCCAAAATTGGAGTTTTCTGACCGTATGCATTTTACATCGTCTACATACATTATAGACTACAGATCAGGACATTGATATGAACAAAAATGGAAAACATGACAGTCCCCAAGGTAAAACACTTGTTTCTATTGATCGGGACATTTAAAAAAAAAGGCTGAACTCTGTACTGTCTGCGCCCCCGCGTGGTTCATGTGTGCTGGGTTTGCTATTCACCAAATTGTACATGTTGATCATTGTGAAAGGCCATTTGATTCATGCCGTCAGAACGTGCCTCGCGCATGCTCTCCCCGGGCCCCGAGACTTGGCGGAGCGCAGCTGGACGGAGCTGGGTGCATGAAGTGGGCGTTGCACTTCCCAACATGTTTGCTGCGCCATGCGCAGCGGAACAGAACGGAGCGGAGCGGACCGGAGGATGTGGAATCTGGGGGTAATGAGTGACCTCATCCAAAGTAGCTCGTATTTTCTTAGCGTCAACAGATTGTTAAAGGAAAGAGACATTTAGCACCTTTATTTTTTTCATGCAATACAACATTACAGGGACTTTAGGTTAATTTCATAAAGTATCTAACTTATTCCTTTTCACCAATAGCTGGAATTCAGAGGCACAGTCACTTTAGATGTTACTTATTTTACTTTTTTTGCAGCAGCTTTGAATGAATCATAGAAAAAAAATCACCAATTTACCAATTTAGTCTCCCACTTTTTAACTTACTGTTTAAGCCATGTTTCTTCACAACTTTGCAGATTGCGTTGCTGGAGTGAAGGTTGTGAAAGCAAACTGGAAGTCTAACATTATTCCTTGTCCTTGTTCTTATTTTTGAATAGGAAACCTCGATTATCAGCATTTGTTGGCCTCAACTTATAAAACCTCCTAATTCCTTAAAGAATCTTGTATGTTTTTTTGACCTATGCAGGCCACATGTCCAAGAACATGAGGTGGTGAAGGCAAATGTGACTTGTTTATGGCTAGATTTTCTTTTCCTCTTGAACTGTGGACATACAGAAATGAAGCTGTCCTGTGCTGCTTTTGACTTCAGTTTACAGTCAACAAAAACAGCAACGTACTGTAAGTCTTAACAGCTTTCTGAATGATAAGAAAGGGAGTGTTAAACGGGAGAAACCCTGTGAGTGGGCACAACTTCCTAAGGACCCATGTTTATGTTCTCCACAATTCTTTTTTTGATTCTTTTGAGTTATTCTATCGACCACAGCTGCAAAAGGAGCGAAGAAGGTTGGCAGTCATAAGCAAAAGCTAAAATCAACTATTTTCGTCCACAAGATGCCTAACCACACTTTAAGCTGGAGAGTAAAAAAAACACAGAGAGAAATGCTGGATGATCTCCTGCTGGGATATAAACAAGCTGCTCATCCTGTCACAGCCTCTGACCCATCGGACACGACCTTGGAAAACCCACCATTTCATTTAGTCCTGGCACATCTGTAGTATGTCCAGTTTTCAATGTCAACTCAAACAGATGGCAGCAGATCAGACGCAGCATACAGTCCAGTGACTGGCAGATGTCTGTTACCTGATGGATCATTTTTATGCAGGTGGAACAGCTGAGAAAGACTAGACAGATGTACAGATGTATACATCTGTTGACATGGTTTATTGTAATCAGCTTGCTTATGTTATTTACCATGTTTATTATATATTATCATATAATGTGGAACACACTACTCTAATCTGTATTAGAAAACACTGTGTCTTGGCTCTGAGACAGCTGCTGCACAAACAGCAGATATTTTGGCCCATCCTGTCATCTTCATCCAAGTCATCATCCTCATCTACATGACTATTTTCAGTGAATTTGTCATGATTGTTCTTTTGTTGATGCACATTGAGAAAGCTGAACAGAACATTTTAAGCCAATGTACTACACGGGGCTGCAGCGACCCCTTACACACAGTTATCCGGAATGCAGTGCAATGTAAGCAACAATGGTGGCATACCAGAGAGAAATAACTTTTTTCAAAACTTATAAAAACTAAACCGATTTTGAGTATTTTAATGATCATAATTTCATAGCTGAGTCAAATTTTTATCAGACAATGTAGACTGTTCCTCCTAATCTCTCTAAATCCGTCTCTGTGTGTCTGAGTCTTAATCAGGTCTTTAAAAAAGGGGAGTAGACAGCACTAACATCTGCATTAAAATTACCACACAATCCCTTTAGTCTTGAGTCTTTTACACTCTTTATCTAGTGATTGTGTTACACTACGGTGGATATGCTTCTGGCTTGCTCTAGAAAAGGTTTTTGAATGTCTCTGTTTATAGATTTAAGAGATAGATAGATAGATAGATAGATAGATAGATAGATAGATAGATAGATAGATAGATAGATAGATAGATAGATAGATAGATAGATAGATAGATAGATAGATAGATAGATAGATAGATAGATAGATAGATAGATAGATAGATAAATGGCCTTTCAGAAACACCAAAGGCAAAAACAGTCAGCAGATTGCAATTCTAATTTAATTCAATAAAGTTCCCTTTTGCAGTATGTTAAGCTTTCTAGAGCACATCAAAAGTATAGAAGTTGACTGTTTTGCACATACATTTTCCAAGAAGACTTGTTTGTGATCATATTTAGGTGGAAGAACTGATATTAACTTACTTCAAAAGTAGAGTTAAACTTTGGAACACAAGCTTTTGGGTCAGAGAGATTACTCTTTACAAATTATCAGCAGATAAAATTTGACAGAAAACAAAGTAAAAGGCTCTTGAGACTGACAGATATTGAAAAAAACGGGTGTCAGGTACACTTGCCTCTGTTAAAAATTGTCCTCCTTATCTATAAAATTATCACTTAGCATCCCTGAAAGACAGAAGATTCAGTAATATAAATGATTTACAGTTGGTAAGAAGTTTTTGTCATGGTTAGTAAAACAATAAGCCCATAGAAGCCATGGGTTACAGCAGTTTTACAATGGTAGAGGGGTATTCTAGGGAACCTAGCACAGTGTCGTGCCTTAGTGCCCCTCCGCTGTTGGAGGATTTGTGGGTTACACTGTAATATACCACGGCATGGAACGCTGCTCAGTCAATCACATTTTAGGATGGGAAACACCTGTTTTATTATATTTAATAAAGATGTCCTGAAACCACATTTTTGCCAACCAAGTACGAGTGCTGGCATTTGAGAATTTGCCGATGTTGAATACTGATACAAGTAATTCATGGGGAAAAGTGAGAAGGGTTTTTTTTATATAAAAAAAGAAGCATCTCTGGACGCTCATGTGGACACGTTGCTGCGCTATTAGCTTACCAAGACATTTATAACTACTTTGTCAAACAACAGACAAACTTCACAGGAGAAGCTTAATTAAAATCTGATGCAGTTGCAGTTTGCTGTACTTTAGAAATGCATCATCATAATTTTACATAGATAAATACATTTAAACTTATACCAGCACGCCAAAAATATACTGTAGTTGGAAAGCGTACGAAACAGAATTAGCAGGAAACTTACCCCGACAAAGTGAATCCTGAATTGAATTGAGAGGTTATGAAAATAGATGAATATCTGTAAATACACCTTGAAATAAATGACTGTAAATAAACTTTATTTCCTCATAAGCCCTGTCATCAAATTTCCTAAAACAGACTAGCATGCTGAATAAGGCCTGAAATGACCAAAACTGTATGTATGTACAGTATGTGGCTGTACTGCAGGTCAGGTGGGAGAGGGAGAGAGAGAGAGAGAAAGAGAGAGAGAGAGGGGGGGGGGTCAGCTCCAACTACCACTAACTAACGTTTTGAAGAGTATCTCGGGGACATGATCAGATATGTTTTATCTATCCTGTGTAATGAAAAGCGTCTCCTGTTTTAAAATGAGACGTAAACAGAGTAAATGCAAAGCCAGCGACTCTCATACTGAAGTGTATGTGAGTGAGCGGCATAAACACAGCGAGTCACATCACGTCCGGAGCTCTGGGGTAGGTACTGTATAGGGTGCTGTCATGAGAGAGTATTTGACTAGTACGAGTACAGCAAAATAGGCCAGTATTGTACTGACTGTGGCATCGGTATCGGGACATCCCCAGTAATAAGCAGTGCTTGGAATGAGTCGCTATTACACGGCTATTGCGTTAATACAACAGATCATAGTTTTATTGTATTGTTTGAAAAAGACTCAAGAAAAATCAATTAAAGGGTTTCTATAAATAATCATTTTTCTGATACATAACTGCACAGAGTTCATTTATGGGTTTTGTATTAATAATTTAGTATTTAGATTGAACTCTTATTTAGATACAGTACTTCAGAATCCTTACAGTTTCATGGATAGATGAGGTTGCTTTTAGGCATCTGCTTTAAAACTCATGATTTTTTTTTATAGCAATCAGATATCAAAAGGCAAATGCTGCTTTTAAATAGGTCAAGATCCTTCTTTTCCAATACTTGATACTGTTTCAAGACATCTCTGCTTGTCTTGTTAGTCTGGTTGTGCCTGCCAATTAAAACAGACAGTTTATCTCCAGTAATTGTGTCAAATCACATCCAGAATAATGGGCCTCAAGAAGCCAAAACATCAAATGCTTTGTTGCAGTTAAAGTAATCATTGTCCATTAATTCTGACAGTGACAAAGGGAGGAGACAACCTTGATGTGGAGGCAGGTGCTGGCAGAGCTCACCATTCATGTAAATATTTCAGGACACGCCAGCGTTGTTACATAATCATACCAAAGAAGCCGTCAACTGACAGGGATCAAATATTTTAAAATCTTAGTAATTAGTAGATTAATTAATCTTAATAATTACAAAACACTATGAAACTGATCTTAGTAAAAATTGGGACATATCAATATTAAGTTGTGGACTGATTCCCCGGGCCACTTCCCTAAAGACTGTGCATGGTTTTATTTTATGATTGAAACCATGTGAACATACTGCATAGTATGAAGCTATAAATGTGCATACTCATTATTTCCACCAGATTAAAAAAAAAAAAAAAAAGCTGACTTTTTTTTGCAAATCTCAAAAATATTTTAACTGCGCACACACATGTAGAAAACTGATGTTTATTCCCATTTCTACCACAAATGACAGACGCTTTCCTTAGTTATTTGAATACAAAAATATATTTTGAACCATGGTTAAGTAGACAGAATAAGCCTAAATGTTTCAAGATGCACATGTTTTGATTGATCTTTTTTTTGTTGTTGTTGATCTTTGTCATTTTCTGACTTTTACATCTACAGTAATTTTATGACACATTGCTTTTCCACCTTTCATCTCGTGTACACTTTGTTAAATTTGTATGTCCTTGTCAAATATCTGCATGTGAAGTGTACTGGAACTGATGCAGCTTTTCAAGGCTCTTCTCAAAATAAATCTTTGATCTCAATGTGATGTTTTTATTTTTTCAGTTTAAATAAAGGTTATATCAATGGCAAAATTACACATAACAGTGGTCATTTATGTACATGAAAGGTGTGAAAATGAACATATTCCTGAGTGACATTGAAATTTTCTATAAATGTTGTACTAAACGAGTTTGTCTTTTTACAAATCTAAAGTAAAATCAGCTCATGGGACATTTAAAGGCGGTATAGAACATGACTGCTAGTGAGACTTTGAATAAAGCGCATGCGCAAGACCAGCCTGCTAGATTCACAGCTCCCTCCCCCAGCCACGACACAGCATACACGAGCAGTCCCGACACCGGCGTCAAGTAAACAGCAGGTAGAGATTCTGCCATCATGTCACAAATGCAAAAACAGATGTCAATGTCTGAACGTTGCTAGCTGCTCGCCGAATGATTGTTAGCTACCCACTGTAAACATCAGATGAGAGTGCACTGCTTCCAGTATTACTCACACCAATCAATCACTCTCATTGATTAATCTCACCTATAACCCGTTGAATAGCCTATAAATCACTCTTACTACTGTAGTAACAGTGATTGACGAGTCAATTGACAAATGAATCATGTAATGAATGCCGATACTCTCACAGCTGATTAGGCCTGGGATGATAACAAATTCTGCTGGACAATATATTGTCCCACATATTATTGACGATAAACGATATTATTGCAGACTTTACTAAGACCAAAATAACCACTTATGTAATGTTAATATATCATAATAATGCAAGTACATCTTTTCAAATGCAACAATTGAACCTTCATTGCACATTGGAATGTCCAGAACCAGAACTTTTAAATATCCTAAATAAACAAACAAAAGACAACAAAAATAAAATTGAAAAAGGACTCAGTCTCTGTTAGAAAAAAATGCACCAAAAAAAAAAAACAAACCCTGTTTCTCCAAAACAATAAATACAATGGCCTATCCAGTCTCAAACAAAACTGCACTTTAATATTATTATTATCATTATTATTATTATTACTAAGGATGACGATGTGCTGACTTTTGGGCCAACGGCTCTACAACTCGGTGTGCAGTTTTTTTTTTTCCCCCAGCTGTGAAAACTCAACCGGGTGATTGTGTTTGAAGTGGCCATGCAAGTTCCTTGTGTTGCCTCTCTTTTGGTGCTACCATTTTTAAACAGAGTCAGCATACTAGCTTTTCTGTGTTGATGGTCCCATCTAGCTCGTTGAGCTTGAAGCCGAAATATTCCCACACCGGAGCTAGAACATTTGGCTTTGCGTTTTTATGCTCCTCGAAGCTCACCTGCATCGGGTCTGTCTGCATGTTTGCTTGCGGCTCCACCTGCTCCCACAAATACAAAGATCCTATATGACTGACAGGATGCTTCACTCCCTTCATTTAATTTTAGTAAGCCACAAACGCAACCAGGTGCTAAGACCGATGCACAGAGTGAACATGGATGCACATGGCAATATATCGAGGCCAGAAAAATGATTGACTTCACTTTCATTTATCGTGCCATCAATTGATTTATATTGATTATCGTCCCAGGCCTACAGCTGATGTATAATGACATATATTTAAATCTTTTAATTAATCATATACCTTCTGGGGTAGTGAACCCAATTTAATCAAATATTGCAAAAATTGTTGAAACATCTTCTATAATGCCTGTAACAACATTTTTGTTAACATGTCGTGCCGGATGGTGCTGTGAATGTGCACTCATACAGAACTCGCAATGATTTCTGCTTCATACAAAGCATAAACACTGCATGTACAACTAATGGAACTGCAGCGCATTAGGACAATTACACACATGTTAAACTATAGACATGCAGAGCTACTAAGAGCCTCCACAACAGATGGCATGACAGAAAGTCACAACGAGGGTTAGAACAAAAACAACAGGAAGACTAAGAAGATGGCTGTAAAGAAAGGAAAAAAAGAGAGGCCAGCCAGCTGAATCTGAGCGATGTTATAGATGACTCTAAAAAGCAGAAAGGCAGAGGAGAACACCTGTATGTAGATTATTGTTTGGCCCTGTCTGTATGCTGACTGACTCTGTCTTCCCCTGCTGTTAGGTATGATTTTCATCTGCTGTGATGCTTCTCCACAAGATTTTGTCACACAGCTTCTGCTGCCATGTCTCTATTTCTCTTGAGCATATGACATGTTGTTGCTGGATATTTTCAAGCTGCATTTTTGTCACTCTCAGCTTACGCTACCTTAAGTGTGATGCAAATTGTGAGACTGAAGTATTTGTAACTGGGCCTCTGCTTGGTTTCTTTACTTCTTTTTTGTTAGATTTTAAGTATCTTTATGGTCATTAATAAACTGGACAAACAGAATCGGCTCAGATGGCTGTGGACCCACCAGCATCCCATAGCATAATGTCACATATGATGGACAGCTCCTGTACTTCCTGAACTTAATACTGAATTTACACATTAAGAATGATCAGGACAGATACTGTACTGGAGCAAACAAACGAATGAGATCCAAAGAAATGATGAAACACAACCAAGTAATCCAGTTTCAGTGGTAAGTTCATGTCTGTATGTGACACCTCATTGTCTAAAGCCAGGCTAAAGTCTGTTCAAGGTGATCCTGTTCAAGTGATTGAAAGAGCTTATGTGGAAACTGATTCTTCAATCTGTGATGACTTCTTTCATGTTCTGTTTCCAGCAGCAACTCACTGTTACCACTTCAACATCTACAATAAGTGCCAACACAAAAAAGGCTCACAGAGAAAACAGCAATTTGCTTTTTGCAACAGGTTGACTTTCTTCACCTCTTTCAAATGTTTTTGTCTAAAAGTGTAGCTTCCAAGAATATCTTTTTTGTCATTCTCACTTGACATGTGAACAGATGAAGAGAGATTCAACCGTGTTTCAGTTCATAAATACAGACTGCTCTTATCTCATAGCAACTTGGATGTCAATCATGCTTTCATCTCTTTGTAAATTAACTTTCTCTGTTCCTGCCATTTCCAGCTAAAGGTATTACAAAATATGGCTGATAGTCGTTTAACAGAAGCTAAACGACACAGTCACATTACTCCAATTTTATTATCTCAGCACTGTCTCTGAGGTTTAGAATGAGTTTAAAGTTTTAATTGATTTTGGCAATACCTGGTTGAAAAACCATTTCTCAAGCCCCAAAAAATGTGTCTTAGATGATTATATACGTTTAAAAAAAAAACAATTAAAAAAAAAAAAAGGATTCTGGCTTATCCCTTGTCTAGACTAAAGATGGACTGGGCATTAAGCCAAAATTCTGTATATCAAACACCAAGATTTACAGTGGGTACGGAAAGTATTTAGACTCCTCTAAATTTTTCACTCTTTGTTGCATTGCAGCCATTTGCCAAAATCATAAAAGTTAATTTTATTTCTCATTAATGTACACTCAGCACCGCCCCCAAAAAGCAGAAATGTAGAATTTTTTGCAAATTAATTTAAACAAGAAAAACTGAAATATCACATGGCCATACAGTTGTGTGAAAAAGTGTTTGCCCCCATCCTGATTTCTTACATGTTAGTCACACTTACATGTTTCAGATCATCAAAAAAATTTTAAATGTAAGACAAAGATAACACAAGTAAACACAAAATGCAGTTTTTAAATGGAGATTTTTATTTTTAAGGGGGGAAAAAAATCTAAACCTACATGGCCCTGTGTGAAAAAGTGATTGCCCCCTACACCTAATAACTGGTTGGGCCACCCTTAGCAGCAACAACTGCAATCAAGTGTTTGCGATAACTGGCAATGAGTCTTCTACAGCGCTGTGGAGGAATTTTGTTCCACTCATCTTTGCAGAATTGTTGTAATTCAGCCACATTGGAGGGTTTTCCAGCATGAACCACCTTTTAAAGGTCATGCCACAGCATCTCAATCAGATTCAGGTGGGGACTTTGACAAAGCAACTCCAAAGTCTTCATTTTGTTTTTCTTAAGCCATTCAGAGGTGGACTTGCTGGTGTGTTTTGGATCATTGTCCTGCTGCAGTACTGGTAGTACTGCCGCTAGCGGTTCATGGTCTAGCATGAGGGATTTTCTTACATTCAACAAATCAAAGATATGTGACAAGGCACGGATATCACCAACCTACAGTAACAGCTGAAATGGTGGCTCTCGACATGCGGCCTGTGTCGGTGGTTGAGTACAATGGATTTTTTCAACTGATTAAATAATTGAAGCCAGGCTTTGATGCAAAGCAAAAGTTAGCTCACGAATAACTAAGCTCTTTGTCCTTGCAAAAATAAAATGCCATGTGAAGCAAGCTTTCTGTGGCATTAACGACTGACTGTTGGACCTCGTTGAGCACAACAGCATATATGACAGTGACTTGCCATTTCCTTGACAAGAAGTGGAAGATGCAATGTACTAGCAATGCAAAATCTGGAGGACAGGCACACGGGAGAAAACCGTGAGAGGGAGTTAAAACGGGTTGTGGCGAAGTGGGAGTTGGAGAGTGACCGGGTGAGTGCGTGTGTTCGCGATAATGGAGCAAAATATGATCAAAGCCAACCAGGCCTGTAAATGAGTCTGTCTGCTGCTTTGCCCATACTCTTCAGCTGGCGATA
Source organism: Atherinomorus stipes (assembly GCA_023101725.1). Lineage (NCBI taxonomy): Eukaryota > Metazoa > Chordata > Actinopteri > Atheriniformes > Atherinidae > Atherinomorus > Atherinomorus stipes. The sequence goes on from JALJCO010003447.1 coordinate 54,973, forward strand.
CAGGACGGGTTCAAAGCTGTCCTGGTTCATGAGCGGGTTGTGGGAGCCAGCAGCAAATTGTAGCGCACCTCCACCATAGCACCGTCGCGACGCAAGCTCTCCATGCAAAGCGAAAAAAAAAAAACAAACTTATTCAGTAGTGCAAGACCCGGTGGAATTTTATATATAACATGTTTGCAAGGTTGCTGGAACAACGTTGGGCGATCACTGCTGTACTGTCCAATTGCTCCATCACCAAACCTGGGGATTCACGCAACCTAGAGCTGAGAGACGACTACTGGAGGATGATGGAGGAAAGTGAGCTGGTACTGAAAGCCTTGGAGGTGGCTACCACAGCATCATGTGCCGAGGAAGCGATCCTATTCTCAGATGTGTACCCAGTGGTCTGTGGCCTCATGAAAGAACATCTGCACCCAACAACCCCGAACCAATGGCAGGATCAGAACCTTCGTGGACACGGTACGAGACTCACTCACCAAAAGTTTCCTGCCTTTTGACAGTAAGACGGCATCAGTGCCTGCTATGGTGGCTGCAATCCTCGACCCCGGCATAAAAAGCTGAGGTTCCTCTCATCTGAAGTACGAGCTGCGGCAAAGGCGTACAGTACATAGCGGGGCTATTTTAATCGGAAAAAAAAAGAGGCAAGAGCAAGACCTGATGAAGAGGAGGAGAGACAAGGACAAGATCTGGAACCAGATTAAGATGGTGAGATGGATCGCCTACTTTTTAAGTTCTGTTTACAGAATAAATGTTTCTGTCTGATAACTAGCCTGCTGGAATGACTCTGATTTAATGGAATTAGGAGGTATTTGAATGGAGACAGAACTCTCTAGTGGCTAGTGCAACTGCGATAGAAAAATATCAAAAATCTCTGACGTGTAACCGGGTACACGACGGTCAGTACTGCCAATTACACATGTAAACGTGCCTTTCCTTATTAAGTCCAATCAGTTTAATTAGACACAGCTGCAAAGGGTCTGAATATTTTTGACCATGTAATATTTCAGTTTTTCTTTTTTAATAAATTTGCAAAAATGTCTACATCAGTTTTTTTTCCCGTCAAGATGGGGTGCTGAGTTGCAAATGGCTGCAATGGCACAAAGAGTAAAAAGTTCAAAGGGGTCTGAATATTTTCCGTACCCACTGTATACATCTTTTAAGTAGTCAGTCTTGCTATTGTGGTCATAGTCATTTGGGAGTAAGAACAATTTGTTAATAATTAAATAAACAGGAAAAGGACATTTAATACAATTTTTTCAAATGATAATCCAGTTTCATTCAGTGTCCAAGAAATACAGATGCTAACAGTATAAAAAGAAATAGAGCCTAACTGAATCCAGTTTCCTAATCATTTAATACTGACAAACACATGGAAGATTCACAACTCCTCTCCGTGATATTAGCTGCATGAGTCATGAGTTTTCTTACATTTTCTTCTTGTTTAAACACCTGTTTGCTCTCATTTGCACAAAGAAATGTCAATTGTATTGATCTGTTGGGCTGCAGCTAAGTCATCAAAGATTTAAAAACCAGTCCGTGCAGTTATTTAAAAGAGCATGTTAAAAAATACTGTGCTGACAGAAAGATAAAAGAGGGACCTTTGCAGAAGTATGTGTAATAATGACTCGCCACCTACGTGCTCATGTACTGTTTGCACAGCAAGGCTTTTACACAGTATGGCGAGCTTTGCTTGCTCTTCAGCACAGTTACATTCATCCTCTTGATCTCGAGGATAAATAAACTAATAATTAATATGTCTGTTTACTTAGTGAAAGACCGTATAGTTGCCTTATCAATCTCTACAACGCCAAGCAGAGGAAATACTCTCATTAGGACACATCAGTAGCTGGCCCGTCATACTGACATTTTTGCCTTGAAAAGAGGAAAAGGGTGTATGGCTTTGTCTTTTCTCTTGTTTTTTCCCCAAGAGTGGCAGAATTTAGGAGGGGGGTCATGTTTACTTGGATCGGCCTTTGTCGTTTCTACCCCTTTTGTTCATTCCTCCTCATTAAAGCGCTGAAATCACTCGTGCCCTTCAGATGTGTACAAAAGCTTTCTTTGTGCTTTTCCATCCGTTAGGAGAAGAATTCCCCTCCAGAAATTCAATGTCATTAACTAATAAATATTTTGAGCAACTAGCAGCAATATTTCTCTTCTTTTGAAGAGCAGCCAATATCATGAGACTGTTCTAATCTTATTTGATCTAAAGAACTGAATATTTTCAGGTCATATTTCTCATTCCCACTGTTGGACTTAGGTGGGTTATGTCATTTTGTTAAATCTGGTCATCTAAGATGCAATTTCAATAATGTCCTATCTAGGGATGTCTTATATTATTGGTCTACCAATATTATCGGCCAATATTGGCATTTAAAAGTGATATCGGAACATGTCGGTATCGTTTTTTTGGGCCAATATTTTGAAAAATGAAATCTCTTGAGATCTTGTCCATTAGCAGCAGTCCAGCATGTAGAAAAGTCCCTATTATTGTGGGAGAACTTCATATCCCAGCATTCCTTCCAGAGTCATGTGACTACGGTGCAGCTGCTGCTGCTACAGACTGACTTGCTTTGAAGCTGCTTACAATATGTCTGGTTTTAAGTTGTTGGTTAAGCTACAAAGTTGTCAGAAACATAATAATTAGCCACATGTTGGCTGATACCTGCTAGTATCTGGCATATGGCAGCCAGATGTCCAAAATGAACTCCTCTGGCTAAGTTAAGGATATTTAGTTGTATTTCTCAAAATATGAGAGATACAACCTCACAGTTCTCTGTATATATCGGTATCAGTTGATACTGGATATCAGAATTTAAGAGTTGGACAATATCGGTATATCGGTAAAAAATCCTATATAGAACAATCCTAGTCCTATCAGATCTATGTTTCGCAGCAGAGCTTGTGGGGAAAAAATAAATTAAAAAAACCTTCCTTAATGTATTTTTTCCTCTTTTAATGTTCAGACTCTGATCTGTTGTCTTCATTTAACAATGTTTATTAGGAATGTCCGAATCCAATCACGTGATAAGAAATCTTTCCAATTTCAAGGTTTCAGGCACAATCGGAATCGGCTGTTACATCCCGATCAGGGATTGGATGTGTACATTGGCTGTATATATAATATAGAATATTGTTGTCACAGCTATTGTAAGCACCACATCTTCAGAATCAAAACGTTTCACATGGACAAAGTCAACATGCCTAAATTGAAGCTGCATTACCGCCTCCGCCTGCAGCAGCCTGCTGCTAGTCATCTGCGCTGCACATGAAAACATCGTGCAGAGAGGTGGCGCCTCTGACACCCTCCCAATGTGAGTTGTCGTGCTGCAGGGGTCGGAACAAAACCATGATGCAGCCGGAACATAGCACACACAGACCGGATATGAATCAGCCAGAAGGCTTAAAGATAGCCTACAGTATACAGTACATTTCATAAATGATGAGGAGAAAGTTTTTTTTAGTGAATTCTGTTCACCATTTCATCTAAACACCTTTCATCGCAAAATCAGCTTCTCTTGATGAAAAAATGCCAACTATGGCCCCCCAGCTTCACAACCTTGAAAGGGCGAGATAAATTTGCCAACTTCACAGATTAATCTCCCCGTATTAGAACATTCATTTTGGTATCCATAATACTATTATTTATTTCAGCATTTTTATTTTACTAGTATCTCACAGTTTGGGAAAAGGTGGTTTAGGCCATTATTTATGCACAGTATGTTGGTATGACACTAGGGATATAACCATTACCGGTAAAATGATTAAACGTGATAAAATTCCCAATGATTAGTAATACCGTTTCAAATTTTAATCATCGTTAAAACCGTGATTGATTACTGTGCTTTGAAAAACTCACAGTGATGCTGCTCATTGGCTGGATAAAGAAGTAGCAGACCCGGTTTGCAACGCTAAATTTATGAAAACATGGCAGAAGGTGCCCACGTGGACAGTGCTCTGAAGAATTTTCCCCCTTTAAAAAAGGACAAAGTAGACTTCTAGACCCATTTTGAATGTTTTTAATGATACTGGGGGCTGATTTCAATAATACAGTGATAATAATGATAACCATGATCATTTTGGTCACAATAACCGTGATATGAAATTTTCATATTGTTACATCCCTATATGACACCCCCTCTCTGACCAGTGGTATCACCACAGCTACAAAATCTTGTGGGGAAAACACTTTTTGCTTAAATTATTATTATTGTATTATGCAGTAGAAGTGTCTGATCAGGACTTGGTATCAGCTGATTTTCAAAATCAAATGACTTGGACTAAAACTTGGGAGGGGCATCTCCATATGCTACATACAACAGTAGAAGGGTTTTCTTGAAGTTTTGGATGTAGTGCCTTCTCAGATTAGCATTCATCAATGTGGATATAAATCAAAAAATAGTTCAGACAGATGAAAGAAGAAAAAAAATATTCTTATGTGGTCCAGAGCATGGATTAGTAAAGAGCAAAGGAATTAATCAAAAGAGTATGTGTCATTCTGAGCCAATACCAATCATTAACTTGCCATCAAGTTTTAAGTAGCCCCTGGAAATGTTGCTCCAAGTCCAAGTTTGCTATAATATTCCATCAAATCAGTGTGATGATGGTTGTTCTAACTGACAGACAGATAGACACAAACTAATGCTCCCTGATTTCAAAAGAAAAAAGAAAAACCAAAAACATGGGGCAGGGTACATCCTTAACAGGTTGCCAACCAATTGCAGGGCCAATACAAGGCAAACAACCACTCACAGTCACACCTAAGGAGAATTTAGAAACACCAATTAGACTAACGAGCATATTTTTGGACTGGATTGCAGACATGCACAGATAGCACATGCAAACTACCCACAGAAAGGCCCCGGCTGAGGTTTGGACCAGGATCCCTCTTGTTGTGGCAACACTGCAAACTACCATATAACTGTGCAGCCTACCAAGAATAACATCTTTAAGTTAAACCCTATTTCAAAGCTCAGTCTAATGATGCTGATGATGCTTTGAGAAAGTGTTTTTAGGCTGGAATGTTCTCTATGAACCACACAGAGTTGCCATCAATGTCTTTAGTGTGTGACAGATTGTTTCAGCATTTGTGGACAGCATCCTCTCAACAAGAACAGTGAGGTGATTCCCCAGTAACAAGCCTTGGATCACCAGTGGCTTGAAGAAGCATAAACATAAACATAAAGAGAATGCCTTCAGGGATGGAGACAGGGAGTTAGTGAAGACAACACAAGAACAACTCAAAACAAAGACTAAGCAGTGCAAGTTAAAGCAGCTCCAGCAAAACAACATGAGGGATGTATGCTTGAAATTAAAGGAATAGTTCACCCACAGAATGATGTAACTTTATTTTCCGCTTACCCTCATGGTGAGCAAAACTCTGGAACACTTTTTTAATATCTCAAATGCAGCCGGCGATCAGGAAGGCTTCTCGTTTCCACCCAACTTTCATATAATGGAGTTCGCTGGGTGCCGAGCCAAAAACGTCCACAAAAGTCCACAAAAACTTGTCAATATTCCTCCATACTGCTCATCCAATGTAATCCAAGTGTCCTGAGTGGGTAGCGTCCATAATTTATTTGAAATGACATCATTTAGTATATTTTTAGAGCCTAAACAGTAGTACATCTTACTTCTGCGAAGCACGCATAAGCGCATTCACGAAACTACTGAAGCCTCGGTGTTCAGAGCCTTCTCTTCCGATAATGCAAGCATAGAAGAAGAAATTTGCTGTTTACATTGTGCTAAGAGCACCAGAGCTGCAGACAAACCGGGACAAGCACAAGCGGGTCCAAGAGGGGTTGGAAATTGATTTAAAACAAAGAAAGAAAGAGCAAGAGAACGCGCGATCTCATCTGCCGTGGCTTCCGTAGTTTCGTGAAGGCACATCGGCGTGCTCGCAGGAGATGCAATGTACTACTGTTTAGGCTCTAAAAATATACTAAATGACGTAGTTTTGAATAAATTATGGACGCTACCCACTCAGGACACTTGGATTACATTGGATGAGCAGTATGGAGGAATATTGGCAAGTTTTTGTGGACTTTTATGGACTTTTTTGGTTCGGACCCCGGCGAACTCCATTATATGAAAGTTGGGTGGAAACGAGAAGCCCTCCTGAAAAAAAAAAAGTGCTCCAGAGTCTTGCTCACCATGAGGGTAAGTGGAAAATAAAGTTACATCATTCTGTGGGTGAACTATTCCTTTAAAGGAGGATCAGACTGATGGAGGTCTGGACAGAGCTAATGAATGAATACCTGTATGTTCTTCAGTAGGTTCAGTTCACCCCCTGTTTCCAGCCCAACAGACCACACACCCTCCATGAGCCCACAGGTTCCCCCTCACACCTCCATTCTGTCACCTTGCAGCTCAGTCATGGATCACAACACTGCCTCATCTCCCCCTACATCAGGACACCCAGAGATGTCCTCTGTCTCCACCTCTAGCATGTCTGTCTCCTGCAGTCAGGTGAAGAAGCACCTGGAGAGACTAAACCACAACAAGGCTGCAGGTCCAGATTGTGTCAGCCCCGGGTGAAAACCATCTTTAGAACAACCATGCCAGATTCTTCAGCACCGTTTCAATACCAACCTGAGTCAGAAAATAGTTCCTATTTTGTGGAAAACATCCTGCCTTGTTCCAGAGCAGGGGTGGGCAGCTCCGGCCCTCGAGAAAAGGCATCCTACAGGTATTAGGAGTTTCCCTGCTGCAACACACCTGACCCCAATCAATGACTAATTGTGCAGAGCTTGATGTGAAGCTCTACACAAATCACAAAGTGTGTTGCCACAGGGAAACTCCTAGATGCCGGCCCTCGAGGACCGGAGTTGCCCACCTCTGTTCCAGAGCCTAAAAAACCACAACCATCTGGCCTGACAACTCAGGCCAGTTGTCATGGTAAATGGCCTGAGATGTCAGGCCAGATGCCCGACGTGTCATATCATGAAAGTCCCAAAGAGACTCTTACTGGCTCACCTGAACAAGCAGCATCAGAGCCAGAGACTTGAAGAGACTGGACAAAATGATCAAGAAGGCTGGTTCTGTGTTGGGGGGAACTCTGGAGCCACTGGAGCGGATTGTCTAGAAAAGAATGCTGCACAAGCTGATGAAAAAAAAGGACATTCTTCCTATTAACCACACAACACTAAAAAAACAGAGTGTGTTCAGTAACAGAAATTGTCAAGTTCCCTGTAAAACAGAAAGATACAGGAGATCATTCCAGCCTACAGTCATCAGCCTCCTGAACAAAACTTCATCTTCAAATTAATTATAGTTTTTTGTTTTTAACAAACAGAAGAGGGAAAAAAAAGCTTTCACAACAACGCAATTCCTTCTGGGAGTAATAAAGTATTTTTCCATTCCATCCATTTTATTTAATCTAAAAAGACATGGCAACAACTTTCGAGCTTGGTTTAACATGATAGACGGCTGACATCGTCTAACCAACATTTGACATATTAAATTGATTGGCTCCAATTAAGTCCTTTGGCTCAAATTTGACAACTACGGGTTATAGCAACAGAGTCCTGCAACTGAGCAAATCTTGCCATGAAAATTAAAAAAAGAGAAAGAAAGAAAGAAAAAAGAAACTGCTCAACCACCTAAATTCGGTACATTTTTTCATTAAAGGAGTACAACGCAAGTTCCAGCTTTTTTCCATAAGAGCACGCCATCTGGCGACAAGAAGAAGTGACACTGATGTGCTTTGACTGCGTTGGTTTTTAGTTTTACCCACATTACACTCAGTCTGAGCCCAGAGTTAGAGTCACGATGTCTACTGAGGTAATAAAGCTATAAATCTACAAGTTGTTTACGGTTTGATCATTGAGTAAACTGAAGGACTGTATGCTAACAGTAACAACAGGATAACACTAGCTTGTAGATCAAATATCCGAATTCAGAGGCTGAGACCATGATTACCTTATGAAATTACCGCATCAACTAAATCTAACAAGTGGCTAGATTGTATCTCTTCCCAAGGAATAGTCATATGGCTGTCATATTTCTACATTTACATGCTAAAACTTAGCACTGCAATATTATGCATCCTTATTTCTCTCATACATCACATTTACCTTGTTAGTAAGAAGAAAGCCAACTGTGGGACCTGTTTTATTCCCAGAGTGGGTTGGAGCTCCCTCCAATTAAAAAAAGAAGGAAAAAAAGCTCGGTTGTTTACTTCTGTCTTACTCCGGTGCTGGTGTTGTGCCGAAAAATGCCCCCCTGAGTTAGGGTTTGAGAGGCACTTGTTCTCCATCTTTTAGCAGTCAAGCACAGCCAGACAAATGAGAACGTGCATATATATAAATAAAAATGTGGATATTTGTGGGAAATAATGTGGGAAAAAAACCTAGTTTCCAAGCTAATGACACGAGAGATAGATTTAAAACATATTACAGGGACTTTTAGAGTCATTACGTTATAAAAGCAAACCTGTTATTATTAAAAACGTTATGTATATAAATGGGTATTTAAAAGTATTAGTTGGTTCTTTTAATCAAAGTTATTAGAGCCATTGTGGAAGGTCCAAAGAGCCACTTGCAGCTGTGTAGCTGCAGGTTGCAGACTCCTGCTTAGAAGCTGCTGCAGAGGTGGAGCTTCATCATCACTGTTATGTATGTATGTAGTCATCACCATTATTAGCTAATTTTATTATTAAATTATTCCTGAAGGTTTCAGGTAATCTTTGTTACTAATAACAGTAAATACAGATCATAGATAAAGTTAATCTGTACAACGTGTGCTACATCAAAGAAAGACACAGACTGGATGCAGGAGTAACGGTGGATGTTGTCTGAGTCCAGCTACCATCAGCAGCCACTGACTTTAGTCATTATTACAGCAGCAGTCATGTTTCAATGTGACCTGATCCGGACACATGTGGATGTAATCCTACCAGAGAATCACAACTCTGCAACAATATTCACATCAGACACATGCAGCTCATCCTGCTCTGTTCATCTAGAACAGGGGTGTCCAGAGTTGGTCCTTGAGGGCCGCTGTCCTGAAGGTCTTCACTGTTTCTCTGCTTCAACACACCTGACTGATACTAAATGGATCCAACAGCCTATGAAGTTCTCGGTAATTGGAGTCAGGTGTGTTGGAGCCAGGACACAAACCTGCAGGACTGTGGCCCTCGAGGACCGTACCTGGACACCCCTGATCTGGAATCATGGGCGCCAGGACAGGGGGGCACCAAACTATAATCTCACCTAGGGCACCAAAGTGGCCAGAGCCGGCCCTGGCTATAATGTTGTTTACTACGCTTTTTCTTCATAGTTACACATTTTAGTGTCTTTCAGTGGATCTGGATCGTTTGCTGACAGCATAAGAATCCATAACTATCTCTTACAGTGTTTGAATTTACCGCGACCGTCTTCTTCCTGTATCAAAACTCTCGGGGATGCGGATGCAGCGTCATTTGACGTCACATCTACATGGCAGCGCAGGAAATTCGGCCACCGAATTGCAGCGCTTTATGCAGCACACAGCCTGTTCAAGGCAAGGGAGAGAGACGTGGGTGGGCTCTTTCTTTTCGTTTTTAACGCTTCATCACCCATAAGTATTAACAAAACTGGACATGCTTGTTTATTCTTTCGTAATTCCTGCCTCTAGCCCCTTTAAGGAAAAATTAAGACAGAAAAATCTGAAAGCTTTCAGTCAGAATTTTGACAGAACTGAACACTGGGCAATGTACCATAAAAATGCAGTTCAAAACAACTGATCACTTGTAGAAGACCTCCAGTACAATGTGGGGCAATTGTGCAATATTAATTAGCTGTTGTTTGGCTCATGTTGACACCATTGCTGACCTCTACACACCATAGCCTACTCAGTGCATCTCACTATCTGGGTGCTGACAGGGAGCTGGAAAGCAACAAACTGGAGGCCTTATGATCACACTGAAACACAATGGTGACCTCAAAGCAAAGGTAGCAGACTACAAGAGGTGGCCATGATAAAAACCTTTTTACGGTGGACAGGAAGCAGACACAGAGCCTGACAACAGCAGCCTCTGCTTTGGATTATGCACAGCCCAGCCTCCTCTTTAAAGTATGTCCTTGCAGAGCAGGAAAAAGCTTTGCATTCAGCTGAGGCTACAGCAGGTCAGCTGAGTCAGTTTGTTTCCTGTAGATAACTTGTTTGTGCTTCAGTTGTAATTATACAGTTTTGCAAAGTTGCATGTTTGCTTATTTAGGCATTAGAACAGGCAGTATAAAGCTCCATATCTGTCATTCATCTGATCAGTCACATCAGCATAAAAATGAGACCACAGTCAGTGCTGTTATGAACTGATAATACCTGCTACTACTACTACTACTACTACTACTACTACTACTATCATTTAGCAGACACCTTTCCCCAAAGCAACTTACATCTGAGAGAACAACACAAGCAAGAAATCAAATAGGAGGGTCCAGCACAAATAAGTGCTGGTCAGAATGCTGTGAGTCCGGTTGGACACAGGTGCTGCCATGCAGTCGTAGGATTTTTTTTTTTTAAATTACTATTTTGTACTAAATTAACTGTTGTAACACAAAAGACTGAGATGTAAATGTTTTGCAAATGTAAATGTGGATGTAAACGTTTCACCAGCTAAGCTGTGACACTGTGATGAAACTAAATGGTTAAAAACAATAATCCCTGACTTATATTTACGATTTTGTCGGGCAGAGACAAAGTTCAGTGCAACGCCTGGGTCATGCAGTGATTTAGAGAGGCTTGAATATCCTCTGCTTTGTATTTTATCGGTGGAGCATGCATAAAAAAAAAAAATGTGTTTGTGGAAAATTTGGGGAATTTGGAGGCAGTAACCTAAACTATTTTTCATGTTCTTCAAATCATTACTGCAAATTTCTGCAGAAAGCTTCCTAAAAGTCATAACCCAAGGTTTCCCTGCAGAACACTGCTCAGAGCATCTCTGCTTTCACTTTGCCTTTTTGCCATAATGTATCCTGCTGCAACTTCTTCCCAAAGTGCACTTACCAGCACTCAGCCATCTACATAATATAAACGATAACATAATTTATTATACCAGGTCATGTTCTCCTATTTCTCAGGGGTCCACTGCTGATGCTTATCGTATGTTCTAACGGCTGCTGGTTTTTGCAGAGGACAGGGGCCAGATATGGGCACCCTGGCCGCTCAGCCAAATGCAACAATGGAAAGTGTTTTGACATCTTTCATAGCCAGTGTGAAAGTTTTCAAGTAAATTATCCACAAGTAGCTCCTCTGGGACTGCATAACACAGGCCATTGACTCTTACTGAGAGTTTGACCCTGTCACAATTCACTAATTGTCCTTCCTTGGACTTCTGTGTATTAGTCACTGCACATCAGGGGAACCCTACAAGACCTGCCATTATTGAGGATGCTCTGAGCCACTTGTCTAGCTGTCATTAGTTCCCTGCCTCAGTCGCATAGATTTTTACTCCGGCATACTTGTTTTCCTTTCAACACATCAAAGTTTAGAGCTGACTGTGTACTGATTTTCTAAAATGTCCAAACCTTTTTAGGAGGTATCTTTGTAATGATCAATATCTTTAATACAGTATGTTACTGCTTTGTTTTTTTGTTTGTTTGCTTGTTTGGTTGTTTTGTTTCCCACTTTTTATGGATGATTTGTCACTTGATAATATTTAAGGTCCTTATTTTCAAAAATATCTAAATATGTAATTAAATTCAATATGCCTGGTAGGCCGCAAAATCAATGTCCGCATTTGAAATCATTAAAAAAGAGAAAGAGTCTGGTCTTTAGTGGAGTCTCTGTGGTCCATCTTACCTTGTATGACATCCAGCTGCCAAGTTCCAAGTAAATGTTGCAGGCCAAAACACTAAAGTTTGAACCAATCAGTGTCAAATACTTGCAGCTACAGTGAGTTTCTGGGTGTGAAGACAGTTTACTGGGAACTCTTTTCCCATGTACTGCTTCACTGATCTGATTGGTCGATAAACAGATGGTCTGTTATATCACCTTCTAGGTATTTCCTGCTCTTTTTCAAATAGTTTTAGTGGAGCAGTTCCCAGATGGTTCTGTGTAATAAGCCATCTGGAGCATAAGGTTATGATCCATCCACGATGCACCATAATGTTTTACAGCAATCAACCAAGCAATTGTTGAAATATTTCAATTTGTGCTTAATTGGTGGGCTGACTGGTTGACATTACCAGCTCTGTTGAGAGGGTGGCTTAAATTGTGGTTTTGTTTTTCTGTTCTGTGACAAAGTGAAGTGAAACAGATGTTAGACTGCTTCAATATAATGTAAACACACAAATTAACACTTGGCTGAGGAGCAGGGCATAAAACAAACTTGAAACTGATATCTCTACATATTCATTTAAATGATACATAAATCTTTGAAAGCATTATGGGATTAACGAACAATGGGTCATGGCCGCTCAGTAAATTTAATACATCATTACACATCAATACACCTGCAGTTTCATGGACAATCTAGAAAAATACAATAAACTCCACCAAGAATTTGATTAATTTCTACCAATAAAGTAACACTACTCACAAAAAGTTAGGAATATTCAACTTTTGGTTTTGAAGAACAGAATGATGCAGAATAAATATTTAACCATTGAACAATGTAAATGTGAATTGAAAAGTTTAGAGAAAGTTTAGTTCAGTTCACCTTGAAAGGTTGTAGTGGATTTTAGATTCATTCTGACATCATGCAAAAAGCCAAATATCCTTAACTTTTTGTGAGTAGTCTATTTTCAACTTTAAAAAAAACATTGCATGGTGATAATATTTGATAATCTTTAAGATGTGAAGGATTTTAACAGGTTTTAACATTACTCAAGAAGATCAGTGTTCATGCAGAGATCTCTTTTTCTTTTTTTTTTTTTCTTTTTCCTTTTTTGCAACTTTTAAAACTATAAAAATAAAAATCTCACAAATTCTGCACGGCACAAAAATTGTTACTATTATCACTACCGCAAACCTAATTTTAGAGACATTCCCTCGATCATCCATGCAGGCATCATGCACACATGAGAAAGACTTCAAAAAGGCCAGCTGTGACAGCGGTGCAGCAATAGCGCAACCTTGCAATTAAAATACTCATGAAGAGAATCAATCACAACAAATGTATGAACCAGACATGAAAGTTAGTCAGTTTCTGACACTGAACAGTTGGTTATGTCTTGCTACACGATCAGGAAAAGCAGTGAGCTCCCACAAAGCCTGTTGTCATAATGCAAAATCAGCTTCCTGACACAGATCAGCTCAGTCTGTCAGATTTGTGTACTTTGAATGTTTGATAATATTTAAAAAGAAATGAAAAAGTGGCCGCTGAAATAAAAACCATGCAAGATGTAAATGTACAACAAGTTACTCCTATGTAAAAAAAACAATAAGAGAAGAAAATAAGTTACAGGTTATAATGATTTTGTTTGCCTTTATAATAGAAATGCAACAAAATCAGGAATTCACCTGGTTAAGCATCTATACTGGCAACGTGAGAGCAAGGCACATCGAGGCAAAATGCTAAAATGAAGCTGCAAAGAAACTCAGCAAAACTGAATGTGAAGCATGTGAGACAAACCTGTAGGTTATAAAATCAGTGGTTGGAAGAGCAGTATTACTGTGGGTGAAGATGTGGAGAAGAAAATAAGGTAAAAGAAAGTGATACAAATATCGGGGGAAAGAAAATGGGCTCTTGGTGAGGATAGGCTCTGGCAAGTGATGGTCAAACTCACAGGGCTTGAATACCAATTATTCTCAACATCTGTAAGTAAAGCTGGAGAGCAGGAGAGTAATATTTCAAGATTTTAAAAAGTTGGCTGCCGGCGGATGGTGGTGGTGGTGATGGTGGGGGGGGGGTGCAGGTTAAAAACTAGTTGAGAAATTCCATTCAGATTTATGCATTTGCATCTTTAGATTTAATGTCATTCTGCTCTAATTCACTCAGACTAAACTGTGCAAATAATTTACTAAGAGTGTGCTTCAGTGTTATACGCTTGATAAATTACTGAATACAGAAGTGTCAACTCTGCTTACAGAGGAGTAGATCAATTAAATCACCAGGGGCCAGATGCATAAATGAAGCAAACACACACACTCACACTCACCCACACACGCACACAATAAAGCATGTTTTTTCCTACATACAAGTTGGTATTTCTAATGAAACAACATGAAATAAGAACATGTGCTCTTCAGATCATGCACACGTACACATTTTTATAACAATCTAACCTTGATATTGTGAAACAGAAATGGAAAACTGCAACACAATCAAACATAAAAAATACAGGCAAAATCACTAGAATAGTGTTATGAAGGTTTGTTTTTTTATGTTTTTCCCATTAAATTAATTCTAATTGGCTGTTTTAAACAGCTCTGCTGTGACTACTTGCCTTTGTTGGAAGACCTTGTCAAAGCAACATAAAGAAAAGAAAAACTATTAAGAGATTTTCTGGCACAAGATGACGGCTGGGTCATGGGCCACTGCAGGCTTGAAAGGGCTGCTCCTCATGAACTGTGTAAGGAACTGTCTCAGCCAGGGCTCTCATGTGTAGTTGGACCATTTTTTCTTTTACCTCTGCAGAGTCCTTTGAACTTGCAGAAACAATTTCTTCTGTTTTCCTTTTCAAGGCCGAGACGACTAAGAATATTTTATTAATTCTACTTCGCTGATGAGAGCCGATAAATTTTATTGCACTTCTTCTTGTGGTGAAAACTATGTTTTACATGCAAATGATTAATTAGTCATGAGTGCCATCCATTCAGAAATCCCATATTGCATGTGCATATGGAGTTTCCTTAAGAAGAATCAACCAGAAGTGCAGCTTGGAAATAATCAGGTTTTTGTGCTCACTCACAGTTTTAGTCATTAAAATACACAGTTTTATGGATTTGGACCGTTGGCTTAATTTACTTAAACTCAACAGGTTTCCACTGCAACCAAACATCAGGTATAGCTGCTCAAATCAAAACATTAATAACACTGCATGGTGCAAGACTCCTCCTAACACACTAATAACATCAATACAGTGATGCTTTTATCAAAAGTCTTTGAAATCTTTGTCCATTTCCATCCACACTGATGGACAAGAATTACTGCAGCTTTTATTTGTTATTATGCTGGCATTATATCAACATCCTTTATAATTTCACAGTTTATGGAGGCTGAATAAATTAAGTCTCTCCTTGTTAACTTCGTCCACCCTTCGTTTTCAGATCAGACTGTGACCTTAGTTGTTGCTTGCCCTTGTCTTAACTGGAGAGTTTTGTAAAAGAGACCCACGAGGTTCCTTTTATCTCAGCTGTTTTGTTTTATTCCTTCCCTCGCCTTTCTGTAATAGCTTTCATGTTAAAAATGCCTCGTTTAGCAGGAAAACTTTCACATAAGATTAAGTCTGTGTTATCTAAAAAAAGTGTATGCAGTAATAGTATTTAAAGCATGCGAAAAATGATGAAAGGCTGTAAAAGCTCAGCAAGAGTCAGCTGCTGCGGTGACAACACTCTCTTCTGATACTTGACTTTTGTAACTGAGGCAAAAGATCAATAAATCAGTTGGTGCAGTGATTGGTTAGGGAAAAAAGCTCTCAGCTCTGTCAGGCCTTGATTATTCACCGCTGACAACCATTTTCCAACAATACTCCGCTCTCAATGGGTGTGTCAGTGTTAAAAAACGACATACTGTTTATTTGTTTGGAAAGAAAGGTGAGATGTGGTGGAAAAAAAGCTAAATGATATGAAAACAGAATAAAACTTTTGGAGGACAAGATCATTTCTGCAATACTACAGCTGTTTTGCAGTCATTTTGTCAACTGCAACATATAAAATGTGCATATTGAGTAGAACGGTTTGGAAAATTATAAATCTACCTGAGGACAATCAAGTAGGAGCAAGTTTTGAAAATCAAAATGTGATTAACACCTAATTGAAATGCTTTTTAATCTTTAGTGTCCCTAATCTCAGTGACCTCAGACATCAGTGCAAATGCATGAATAAACTGGCATGTTCATTCATGAGGAAATGAGACAACTAGCCTCAGGCTGCCTTGTTTGAAAAACCAGCTGGTTAAATGTGCTGCACCTTTCACAGCTCCTGCTGTCGATCAAAAAAGGACAAAATAGCAAGACATGAGGTGCTTTTGTTGAGCAAACAACTAAAGCCAATGTAAAAAAAAAAAAAAAAGGGGGGGGGGGATCCAGATTAACAAACAAAGATATGGGGAGGAGGTTCAGGTAGATAGAAATGGCAGAGATTTCAAAAGCCAAACAAGGTACACACCAGAAATACTAGCAGAAACACAGGGAACCAACACCAGCAAGATGTGCAGGTATAAACAGAAAACAAGGTGCTGTGTTAATCAGTAATTTTAATTGTATGTACAGTCAGGGAGGCTTAAAAGGAAAACTTGATTCACACAGAAGCATTGTCACCACTCAGCTTGTAAATTGCCGGTATCACTCCTGGTGCTAAAATGAAATTAAGATGCTTTTTTTTATTGACCATTTACACAGATGCTACAATACTCAAATTCCAGGCTTCACATAAATGGCCAGCTAACTGAAAAGGGCCCGAAATGCTGCAGAAAAATATACTAGTTTCTTCTATGTGATTAAACAGTTTTGACCAGATGAATACACAATATTCATACTGTATATTCATTGTCAGGACCTAATTTCACTTTGACAGTATTTGTATCAGCAGAAAACACACATCTCCAATCTGCTGTCCTCACAGAAAAGGTAGAGAGATGTTTTTATCTGTTTGCCCTGATATAAGGGCGAGTTATTTCTGTGAATCATCCATAAATAAATTAATAAAGAAAAAATAAACCCAACTTACTGTTGTGTCCAGGATCCCCTGACTAATAATCCAGTCTTTATAGCCACAGTGAGTTTGTACCAAACCTGAGGCTTCTGATTTAAAGGGGCTTCCAAAGCAAGCACTCCATCAGGAAGTATAAAAATTTATTTGTGCTCTGTTTCCGGTCTGTAATCTCAGTGGAGCAGATGTGCTCTTTCGTTTTGCTCATCAATATGAAAAAAAAAAAAACTTTACATCCAGCTCTGTACTCACATTATCGCGGGTCATGATTGTATAGGTTGAACATTAATTCTAGCAAGAACATAATGAGACATATAATTAGCTCCAAAACTTGGTACTTTATTACAAAAAATGAAACAGCCGAGTGCTTATCACCACTGAGCAGATGCCCCACAATGGCTTGTGTCAGGGGAGTTTTTGCAAGAGCTGTTTGCACCTCAGACCAGGCAGACAAAAAAGCTGCTGCCTTGCTTCTGATGGCAGTAGCACGGCCCCGCACCAGGCTGTCAAAAGTCTGAATCCCTATTATGCTGTCAGAAAATGAAAAATCTTTTAGAAAGCTGTCAAATAAGATGGGGAAAAATAAAGATTGTTTCTGAATTAGTATTGACACCACATTGTCAACACATTTTACGATTGATGAAGCATGGTAATAAAAAGAACTGTGAATCTTCTTTTGCCAGACAATGTTTAAAAAAAAACTCAAAAAAAGAGACAAGCTTTTTTGTAGCATGTCAGGACAAACGTGCATATACGGTATATTTCAATCAAAGACAGCTTATTATGCCTATTCACATTCAAATTTTATGATGGGATCTAGAAAACATTTACATGACAATGTAAAAAAAAGAAAAGAAACGATGATTAAAACAATAAAGCATGTTTTCTAGCTCCTTCGCAGTTTACTCTTGTGATGTTTTCAGTTAAAAATCTGTTGTAAACTCCTCTTACAGCTCCAACCTTCTTTTGTTTTGTTCAGCACCAGTTGTGTACACATCTCAAGCTAGACTGCAGTCAAGCAGTATTGCTAACTTTGCGTCTTTGTTGCTATATTTAGCAAGTTTTCAGACCCCCCAGCAACTTTTTTAAAAAGAAAGCAACAAATATAGCAACTTTTTCTGGTGGCATTGTAGCGAACGCAGTTACACAAGCATTTTTTCTGTGTGAATTTATTTTATTTTGTGAATATGAATATATTTTACTTTCAATATCCATTTCATATTTTGTGTATTTTTGATTTATATTTACATAATTTTGGGAAATATTGTTGATTAATAATGTCAGACGTCAGCAATTGGGTCATCACGTGGTCACGTGACGCTTTGATTAAGAAATCTGAGTTTCGTTTCATACTCAGTCGGCGTGTGCAAGTGCAAGAGTAAAGACAAAGGACTGTGACATATTGATGAAGAAATGGACTAGCAACTCCTAACCTTCTGGTTGGAGGGGCATACGGTATGGACAATTAATGGAAATAATCTTGTGTTTGTATGTATGTAAATTGTGATTTTGAAAGAATGTATATTTTGTTTGATAAGTTTCAGTTTGATATAAGGGAACATGACGGTTTCACTTATGACTATTTGCCACCGTGCATTGTCTTTCAGTGTTCACGGTGGTATTGGGCGTTTGTATGACGGAAAATCCTGTAATAAAACACTCGAATCCATCAGTCGGAGCGTTGCACTTTCATCAACCAGTTAGAAAAAGTTGGGAGCAGCTATAGTGAACACGTGCACCGTCTGCAGCGCCGCCCGAGGCCCGAGAACATCGAGGGATGCCGCGCGGTGAATGAAAGCTGTGAACTTCTCGCCAGCCATGACGAGATGGACGGGGGAGGAGAAGAAAAGACCGTCGCAGCTTGAGGATAACAACTCGTCGTCGGCTCGAAGTGACAGCTCGTCGACCCTTATGAAGACTCGCCTGCAGCTTGGAGAAACTACAGCTCGTCTTTCAGCCTCGCCAATCTACGAGGTCCGTTGCAATTGCAGTGACTTGCAAAACATGGCGTCGGCTTGCAACGAGGACAAGGATTGAGACTGTGCCGTTCCACAAGTCACCACAAGAGAGCAACAGCGCGCCGTGGTTGTGAGTAGTAACACCAGCCCTTGGATTTCAGGTTTTTTCAGTCATTAAGAAAAGGACATTTTATCTTGTAAATATTTGAATATAAATGTGAAAGGCCATTTTGTGCATATTGGTGTGAATATTTCTGGCCTGTGTGAATAATTAATGTTTGCATTCCTACTTTGGATTTCTTGTTTGGTTTAACATGTGTGTGATTGATATTTGACATTAATACTGAGGATTACTTATAGCATAAGTTTTGCTTAAGGTTTTAGATTTGGTTACTACTTTACTTAGTGTTGCTTAAAAATAATTCAGAAAATGGATAAAGGTGAAGAGAGTGCTCTTGTACTTGAGGGAGTAATTCAGGCTCTTGAAGAAGAAAAAATAGACTTAGAAACTAAGTTAGAAACTGAAACAAATGACTCAGTAAGAAACCAAATTACAGAACGCATTGCTGAAATTAATAGCAGTCTGCAAGCACATAGCGTAGAGAGCCAGGAATCAGCTTCTGAACCTGAACAACCTAGGCGATCAGAAAGAGAAAGAAAACCAACTGAAAAGTGGCTTGAGTATGCAAAAGAAGAGAGTGCAAAAAAGGAAAGAAAGTTTATGTTAACTTATGTAAGCTTCAAAGGTGAGGTTCAGTACATTAGGAGCAAACTCAAAGAAGAATGTGACAAAGAGCATCTTGAAAGTATGACCGCTACTTTGGAAGAATATGAGTCACACTTAAAGCAGGAGTACGAAAGCTTACGTGCATTGACCACACCTAGTCAAGACATAAGACGGCGGATGGATAGCTGCACCTCAGTGACCAAAGAACTAGTTACTCTGTTGGAAATGCGTTGCTCAGAGGTAGGCAAAGAGTTTGATGCTGCCGCAGTAAAAGAATCACTCGCTAAACTACTTCAGAGAGATGATGCGAAATCGATATACGGGTCCACTGTATCAAGAGCTGGCGCACATAGCGTAGCAGGAAGTCAAGTGTCATTAAAGAAAACAGAAGTAGCAGCACGCTTAGCATCAAAACGTGCCGAAATAATCAGGGAGAGTGAAATAGCTGCACAAAGAAAAGAAGTGTTTGCTCAGCAAGAGAAGTTGAAAATGCTGGAACACCAAAGGGATCTGGAAGCTATGCAAGCTGAATATGATGTGTATGAAGAGGAGGAAAAGAAAATGAACACTGAAATGGGAGAAAAGCCAGAAATAACTCTGCCTCCAAATCAGTCCCAAGGAGAAAGGAAAAACATAACTCTGCCTCCAATTCAGTTCCAAACTCTGCATAACACAGCTCCATATGCTCAGACTCTCCATGACACACCATTCCCTCCTCGTTCTGAAAAACAATCAGAGCAAAAGGTGAATGACGCGACACTAGTGCAAGCTTTCAAAGAATCTCTTATGATGACAAGACTTCCGGCACCTGAGCCATCCGTGTTTAGTGGGGATCCTCTCAAATTTACTGAATGGAAAACCAGCTTTAAAGCCTTGATAGAGACTACCTGTACAATCCCAGCACATAGACTGTTTTATCTCAGAAAATACATAAGCGGAGATGCGCTGTCTGTGCTGGAAGGAACCTTTTACAGAAGCGATGAAGAAGCATATACACAAGCCTGGGATGCACTGAACAAGCGCTATGGCCACCCATTCATAGTGCAAAGAGCCTTTCGAGGTAAACTTAGTAGCTGGCCCAAGATAGGACCAAAAGAGCCACTAAAATTAAGAGAGTTCAGTGATTTTCTTGTGTCATGCAAAAATGCAATGCCTCACATATCAGGTCTGAAAGTTCTGGACGATTGTGAGGAGAATCAAAAGTTACTACAGAAACTTCCTGACTGGGCAACAGCTCGATGGAATCGACTTGTCACCAAGGAATTGGATGATGGCAAGCCATACCCAAGTTTTGAAGCGTTCTCAAACTTCTTAGCCGAGGAGGCACGCATCGCCTGCAACCCGGTTTCCTCGCTTCATGCCTTGAAGAAGACAGATGAGAAACCAGGCACAGAAGTGAAACGCATTAAAGCCAGAACCCTAGTGACAACAACAAAGGTTGCTCAAGGAAAAGGTCACCCAGCTAAGAATTCAGGTGAATCAGCAGGCTCGACAGTTAATTCATCTGCTGCTCTAACAAAGAAGCAAATAAAATGCATATGCTGTCAAGAGAACCACTTCATTTACAAATGCGAAAAGTTTGCTGCTCTGACTCTTGAAGAGAAGAAAGCGTTTGTCAAAACCAACAATATGTGCTTCGCCTGTTTGAGAATTGGCCATGTTGCAAAAGATTGTCGGAAAAAGGCTACATGCAATGTTTGTAGAAAAAGCCATCCAACTCCGCTTCATGATGAACCGGCTCAAGAGGTAAAGCCTGAAGTAAGCCAACAAAGAGACAGTACTTCTACTGCTTCATGTAGTATGAACATGACCAATGCTGACCGCACGTCAATGATAGTCCCAGTGTGGCTGTCTAGTGCTGTCAAGAGCAGCCCAGAGATCTTAGTGTATGCTCTGTTAGATACACAAAGTAGCAATACATTTGTCACTGAAGATGTGTGTGAAAAACTGGAAGTACACACTGAGCCAGTTAAACTCAAGTTATCAACCATGACTGACAGGTCAATAGTGAATTGTCACAGAGCCAGTGGGTTAAAGGTCAGAGGATACAGTTCCGAAGAATGCATAGAACTACCTCCAGCTTACACTCGAGAAGATATACCATTGGAGAAGACCAGCATTCCAACTCGGGAAACAGCCAAAGGATGGACACACTTGCTTAGCATAGCTGACGAGATGCCAGACTTGCTAGACTGTCCTGCTGGATTGCTAATAGGCTACGACTGTGTCAGAGCTCTAAAACCGAAAGAAGTCGTTTCCGGAGCCGAGCATGAGCCTTATGCAGTGAAAACAGACCTCGGGTGGAGCGTGGTTGGAGCCAAAATGCCTACTACTGGTGGAGGAACAAATGTTGGAATCTGCTATCGCATCTCTGTAAGGGAAATTCCACCTATTACACCTGCATGTGCGATTAAGGCTCTTGAGAGAGATTTTCAGGATACCAATCCTACAGATGGAATGATCTCTCAAGAAGACATTCAGTTCCTACAAATTCTGAATGAGGGTATTCACCACAATGGCAATGGTCATCTGGAGATGCCTCTTCCTTTTAAAGAGCGTCCCCAGCTGCCTAACAACAAGCATCTAGCCACAGTTAGGCTGAAACATCTGAAAGGGAAGATGGACAAAAATCCCAAATACAAGGAGGACTATGTACAGTTCATGGTCAATGTTTTCAAAGATGGTGATGCAGAGGAAGTCCATGCAACACCAAAAGACGGGAACACCTGGTACATCCCACACCATGGGGTGTACCACCCGCGAAAGCCAGAGAAGATCAGAGTTGTCTTCGACTGCTCTGCCAAATACGAAGGCACCTCGTTGAATGACCACCTCCTCACGGGACCTGATTTAACCAACGCCTTGACTGGAGTGCTGTGTCGGTTCCGACAGTATCCAATTGCGATCAACTGCGACGTGGAGAAAATGTTCCACCGCTTCCATGTCACTCCAGAAGATCGAGATTTCATGAGGTTCCTGTGGTGGGAAAATGGGAACACAACGAGCGAGCCCAAGGAATACCGCATGAGGGTGCACATATTTGGAGCGGCTTCATCGCCAGGATGCGCGAATTACGGCATGAAATACCTCGCCACCAAGTATGAGCATGATTACCCCATGGCAGCAAGCTTCATCCGAAGACACTTTTATGTGGATGATGGTCTTGTCAGTCTTGATACCGTTGAAAAGGCCAAGCAACTTGTCCATGAAGCAACAGAAGTCTGTCAGAAGGGACAGCTGCGACTGCACAAGTTTGTTTGCAATAACAGAGCGGTCTTGGAGAGCATTCCAGAGAGTGAGCGTGCTCCAGAAGTCAAGGACGTAGACTTGAACTACTCAGAGCTACCAGCACAGAGAGTGCTAGGAGTGAAGTGGAACATCGACATGGATGTATTCTCATTCAATGTGGTTCAACAAGAAAGAACAGCCACTCGACGAGGCATCTTATCCACAGTCGCCAGCATTTATGATCCGTTAGGATTTCTGGCCCCCTACATCTTGACTGGGAAAAGAATCTTGCAAGAAATGTGCAAGCGAGGTGTAGGCTGGGATGAGCCTGTCCCGCCAGAACTAAGGCCAAAGTGGGAGGCATGGCTCAATGACCTGAACAATCTTCAAACCACTCAAATACCAAGGTGCTTTGTTCCCAACAATCTTGGCACGATTCAGAAGATTGAGCTGCATCACTTTTCTGATGCCAGTAATGATGGCTATGGGCAGTGCTCGTATATCAGGATCGTGACTGAAGAACAAGTACATTGTACTTTGGTTATGGCCAAGGCTAGGGTTGCACCCATGAAGATTGTCAGTATCCCACGTTTAGAGCTCACCGCTGCCACAATCTCTGCAGCCGTCAGCAAGCTCCTCAGAGAAGAGCTAGACTTAAAAATCGATGCTGAGTACTTTTGGACAGATTCACAAGTGGTACTGGGGTACATCAAGAACGATGCCCGGCGTTTTCACGTATTTATTGCGAATCGGATCCAGAAGATCAGAGATGCTACTGACCCCAATCAATGGTTTTACGTTGAAACTAGTCAAAACCCGGCAGATCATGCATCTAGAGGACTCAAGGTGGCAGATCTAATGACCTCAGATTGGCTAAGAGGACCCAAGTTCTTATGGGAACAGGAAATTGTGACTAACCCAACAACCCCAGAGCTTCTCATAGGTGACCCAGAGGTCAAAGTCCTGAAAACTGATGTGCAAGAAGATGATCTCCTGAAAAGGTTAGCAAGGTTCTCAGACTGGGTCACATGCCTTAATGTCATTGCTCGCATTCAGAGGCTGGCTCATAGGGACATATCGGGGCCTGTCACAGTAGAAGAGCGAAAGAAAGCAGCTCTCGTGCTGATCAAGGCAGCACAAAGGGATGCATTTGGAGAAGAGCTGAAATTGCTCAGCCAATCACAAAAACTCAGGAAAACTCACAAAATGTATGAGCTCGACCCATTTCTTGAGGACGGAGTGCTCAGAGTTGGTGGCAGGTTAAGAAGGTCATCAGCGTCGCTAGAGTTCAAACATCCCGTAATACTCCCGAAAGAAGGCATCATAACGCACCTGATACTTGACCATTGCCATAAAAGAACACAGCACCAAGGCCGAGGGCAAACATTGAACGATCTCAGAGCGAGCGGCTACTGGATAATGGGTGCTAGTAAAGTGGTTGCCAAGCACATCAGGAATTGCGTGACATGCAGGAGGGTGCGGGGTCGAACTGAAGAACAGCGCATGGCTGACTTGCCTGTTGATCGAATAGAGCCATCTCCTCCTTTTACATATACAGGCATCGACTGTTTTGGCCCTTTCTACACAAAGCAGGGTAGAAAAGAGTACAAGAGATATGGACTGTTGTTAACATGTCTAAGCTCTAGAGCCATTCATATCGAGATGCTCGAGGACATGACAACCGATGCATTTCTAAATGCATTAAGATGCTTCATTGCAATAAGAGGAACAGTCAGACAAATCAGATCTGACCAAGGTACGAATTTCATAGGAGCAAAGAATGAATTGGGAAAGTGCTTGATGGAACTTGACAAGGAAAGGATTGCGACCTATCTCGCAAGAAAGGAATGTGACTTTCTTATGAATGTTCCCGAAGCCAGTCACATGGGAGGCATATGGGAGCGTCAGATTCGGACGACAAGGAGCGTGATGAGCTCTGTCCTTGCTCAGGCTAAAGGACGACTGGATGACTCCTCACTAAGAACGTTCTTCTATGAGGCCATGTCCATAGTCAACAGTCGACCACTGACAACAAACACCCTCACTGATCCCAAAAGTGCTGAACCCTTGACACCCAATCACTTGCTTACGATGAAGCCTATGACACCCCTTCCACCTCCAGGAAAATTCGTTCAAGAAGATCTGTATGCTAGAAAAAGATGGCGCAAAGTGCAGTATCTCTCAGAACAGTTTTGGAACCGGTGGCGCCGAGAATACTTAACCAACATCAACCTTCGTCAGCAGTGGCATACAACCAGACGAAACGTGCAGGTTGGAGATGTAGTCATTGTTAAGGATGAAAACTCTCCTAGAAATGAATGGCCACTAGCTAGAGTAGTTGAGGCACAGGAAGATGATGATGGTCTCGTGCGAAAGGTGAAAATACAAGTAGGTCAAAGTAAGCTAGGACCAAAAGGTGAGCGCTTGACACAACCTTCATTTCTTGAGCGTCCAGTGCAGAAATTAGTTGTGTTAGTTGAACATTATTCAAAATAGCTCAAAATGAACATGAAAATGACAGTCAGTCACCCTATATAACAGCTATTGATTGAAATTATGGGTAAAGGTTAAGTTTCAAGTTATTGAAAAATTACAAGTTTATTTCTTGAATATGGTGAAAGTAAACCTTTTGTAATTTTGGTGGCAGTGTAGCGAACGCAGTTACACAAGCATTTTTTCTGTGTGAATTTATTTTATTTTGTGAATATGAATATATTTTACTTTCAATATCCATTTCATATTTTGTGTATTTTTGATTTATATTTACATAATTTTGGGAAATATTGTTGATTAATAATGTCAGACGTCAGCAATTGGGTCATCACGTGGTCACGTGACGCTTTGATTAAGAAATCTGAGTTTCGTTTCATACTCAGTCGGCGTGTGCAAGTGCAAGAGTAAAGACAAAGGACTGTGACATATTGATGAAGAAATGGACTAGCAACTCCTAACCTTCTGGTTGGAGGGGCATACGGTATGGACAATTAATGGAAATAATCTTGTGTTTGTATGTATGTAAATTGTGATTTTGAAAGAATGTATATTTTGTTTGATAAGTTTCAGTTTGATATAAGGGAACATGACGGTTTCACTTATGACTATTTGCCACCGTGCATTGTCTTTCAGTGTTCACGGTGGTATTGGGCGTTTGTATGACGGAAAATCCTGTAATAAAACACTCGAATCCATCAGTCGGAGCGTTGCACTTTCATCAACCAGTTAGAAAAAGTTGGGAGCAGCTATAGGCATATTAGAGACTTTTGAAGACTGACGTGAAAGCACATAGGCTATCGTTAACAGCAGTGGGTGCTGCATAGAATAAATAAAGAGAGACGAACCTTCCACTCACATCAACCATTGGCTTCTGAAAAGCTAAAAGTGAAGCCATGCAGTTGGCTGTTCCCACTGTTGCCATCTTCGCCACATCACTTGTGTCATCACGGCCAGAAAATATAAAGATGGGCAAAGAGCAGCCTCGGGGCAAATGATTGACAGCCAATGTACTCTGGGCAAAATGCTTACTGAGCTAACTCGAAGCTAACAGGAGCTAACAAAGATTAGGGCTGCAACGATTACTCGATTAATCGACTTATCGACTAATCGCTGACAATCAAAATAGTGACTAATTGTAACTAATTTCATAATTGACTAATCGTTTATTGTTTATAAGTTTGTTTTTTCTCTCAAAATTGTCGCTGTACCTTCCACTGCCTTGTCTGGCTTTCTGTATGGTCAGCTTTTCTTGAATAGTTTATTGACACAAATAAACACACACTACCAGTCAAAGGTTTGGACACGTTTTCCCATTAGATTCAATGAGAAAGTGTCCAAACTTTTGACTGGTACGGTAAATATACTGCAATTTTCAAATGATCCAATTAGTCAACGAATCAACACAATAATCAGTGACTAATAAATAATCAAAATAATAGTTTGTGACGGCCCTAACAAAGATAAGCCCCCTAATTAGCTATTAGCTGACTAAAAACCACCATTGTGCTCTGCTACAGCCTGAGGCCTTCCTGGGAGCAAACAGGGTTCTAAGCACCAGCCACCGGCCGACAGGCCTGCAGCCAGCCTGCTGCCTGCCAATCAAAGGGACACGCCCCTAATTATGTGTAACTTCAAGATTGAATAACATCTAAACAGATGAGTTAAAAAATATTCACCCCCCTCCCTTCCAGTTGACATGAAGCTAAAATTGACCTATTAAACCAAATGTGGCAAGGTACAGTACGCAAGGAGGGCCCAGGCGGGATTCAATCCCCAGACTCCTGGATGAGAGTCATGTGCATTAACTATTCAGGCAAAGGAATATGCCTGTAATCAAGTAGCCAGGGCGCATGATCAATCAGAGGCATAGTGACAGGTCCCCACACTGTCACACTAAAATGATTTTTTCAAAACCAGGCTGTAAACCTGTTTATTTCTGTTGTGAAGTTGGCCTTTTTAACATGGGACTCTACTGGGATTTGCTCTGTTTTGGAGCCAGCCCCAGTGGATAAGGGGTGAACTACAATTTTTGGCAACCCAGAAGTAGCTTAATTTTTTCGTCAGAGGTTGCCGCTTGGTGCTGCCTCATGTTATGAAAATTACCAAATAATCGTATTAAATAATCAAGATCTTAATTTCACTAAAAATGATCATGATTATCATTTTTGCCACAATGGAGCAGCCCTACATCACAATAGCAGATCTTGTGCCACTTCTTGAGATGCTGCACCATGCTGCGTGATAAAGTCTTTTCTCACAAAAATGGCAAGATGTAAGGACTACTAGTCAACTGTCAACTGTCTCAGGTTGTTAACACAATATTTTCCTGTGGTTAAAAAGAAACCTTTTAGTTTGAACTTTTGGTCTTTTACATGTAAATAATATTACATACACTGAAGGGAAATGTTTAAATCATAACAAGTATAAAATGACCTTTTCCATGTGTCTAAAAGTAACCAGTGTTCAGCCCTCTTAAGGATACAGATGTAAACTGTTGTGAAGAAATATTTTCGATGCACTAAATGTTTTTCTCATCAGTTTACAATTTGGCTGAAACATTCCCATGCACATACAAAACCATCTCTTTTATCTTTTGAGAGAATATGTAATGGTTTCATTTCTACACTGAATTACCGCCTTATAACGGATTGGGTCTATTTTTATGCTAAGCATTTGCATTCAAGAGGCATTTGTGAATATTTGATGACTTGTACTTGCACCAGGAAGCGGATCAGACAGGCAGGGGATGCTGGTGCAGAGCTTTAGGCATCTGCTCCTCAATGTGACCAAAATCTTTTATGTCCCTATGATATTTGTGGTGTAATGCAAACAGGCACCAGTAACAAATACAGACAGAAAAATGTATGCTTTAATATAAATGACTATATTATATATAAAAGTTACTATATTTCCACATTATGTGGAAAAAGATGGTAAAAAATTTCATCAGGGTGCTGGCTTTAATCAATTAAAAGACTTGCTGTGTCCTTACTTCATGTCTTCAGTGAGACCAAGTAAGCTGCTAACAGGTAAGGAGAAATCATTTTCTTCACAGCATTACTCAAAGTTTGCCATGACCATGAGGCATCTGACACTCAGTTGTGAGAAATAGCAGACAGCAACTCATGTTGATACTTGCACACACATAGCCCACATACTAACACGCGTTAAGCCATAAATATTATCCAGAGTGATGAGTGCAAATGGCTGGGTGACTTAAGAACTGGAGAGCCCCTTATTTCTTCATCTCAAGCTTATCCCTGTGATTTGAGCTCTGAAAGCACCATGAAAAACTTCAGGAGAGAAACTGGATAACAATAAGGATTCATGTAGCAGGAGAATAAGAATTACTGCAAAACTGTCTGCAGGAAAATGCAGCCAAATGCACAAGAAGGAAAAGAAGAAGGAGAAAATCTTAGTGCCAGATGTTTCTTCTTATCCTTATTTTCTTTGTGTATGTCAAATGTACAAATAATAATTTGAAATATACTCTCATCATCATATCATACTTTTACTGTATGTAAGGGCTAATGTACGGAACGCAGGTCATTATCGGGAAATACTGACCGTCCGTATTTCCTGGACTGCCACTGGTCTTCCTTTTGTCTTTTTCATTTTGGAGAGGGTGAGTCCTTAAACTCTGACTGGACCCAATGTTCAAAATCCCCACATTTGCCAAAGATGTTAGAATCTATTGGGAAGTCAACCATTTTTCTACCACAAGGTGTCGTTAAGTGCTCTCCTGCTGTTTTTTGTTGCCGTTTTTCCCATTGAGATCTTAGCTGAGATGAGTGACTGGGCTACTTATTGCGGCGTAATATTAGGTTATCTGTAATCATAGGTTAAAAAAAAAAGGAAAAAAGATCTGTTGCCCTTGACAGCGGTCATTATACGAAAATAATGACCACTGAAACTTTGGGAAAACCCATCCAAGTCAACAGAGCAATCCTCCTGCATTTAAAGAGCAGTATAATAACAATCAACTAATGCTGATGATGCTAATTTACACCTGAGCCGAATCAATGACTGCGTCTCCGATTGTACTTTGCCACATTTCAGTTCATTGTATGTTTCCATCGTGCATCATCAAGTATTACTTTGTGAGGCATCCTGTGCTACATCGAGCATGGGTTAGCTGTCAATAAAGCTGAATGCTCTGTGCAGTTGCAGGATCTGTTTTTTGATTGCATTTGATGAGAATAAGACTTAATAAGCCATAAAACGAAAGGCTCAAATTTATACATTATGGAACTTCTAGAATTATTGATTGTACATCATACGGAGGGCGAAACTATCCTACAAATACAATCGTACGTCTAGTAGGGATGTAACAATATGAAAATTTCATATCACGGTTATTGTGACCAAAATGATCACAGTTATCATTATAATTGCGGTATTACTGAAATACCCCAACAGCATCTTTAAAAATACCCAAAATGGGTCTAGATGTCCACTTTGTACTTTTTAAAGGGGAAACATCTACAGAGTACTGTCCACGTGTCTTTGTTGCTTTCCACCATGTTTTCATAAATCAAATAAATGCAAACTGGGCCTGCTGCTGCATCACAGTGAGTTTTTCAAAGTGCAGTAATCAATCACGGTTTTAACGATAATTAAAATTTGAAACGGTATTATTAATCGTTGGAAATTTGATCACGTTTAATCATTTTATCGTTATCGTTACGTCCCTAACGTCTAGCAAGCTGCATATAAATCTTCTTTGCTTTTATTTAATAATAAAGCCTTTTCTGAAAACTCTGGGTGAGACAATAAAAAGTGGTATAATATAACTGAATTTTATTCAACAGAATAATAATGACACACATGAAGCATGTCACTGAAAAACAGCACACATCTGCACACAGATTATACAATACTCCAAGGTCAAACAGTTCACCTTTATTGAAGGTAAAACTTGCAGTAGCAATAGTCAGCAGGGAGACAAAAATATCAGGCGACCAAAGGCAAAAATGGAAAGACAAAAAAAAAAGTGAAGCGCACAAAATGCATGCAGGATACAGAAGACAGGAACGGAGCTTCAGAGTTCCAACTGATGAGGCTCACCAGGAAAACTGGCAGTGTGCAATTATACACTCACTTGGGAGCAAAAAAAGTTAATAAGGTAATGTGGAACAAGTAATCGGGGGTTTAAGGGGAGCGACAGACCTGGAAAAGTGGGGAGGGTGGGGTTAGTGCAGGGCAGATGAAGTGACTGGATCTGAAATGTCAGGACAGTTTGCAGAAATGTCAGAGGACGGGAAGAAGAAATGAATAACTGAATGCAAAATAAATGAACTGTGAGAATACCTAGCTTTAGAGGAAGAGATTAGAATCCTGAAATCCTACTTAAATTAATACACGAAGCATAAATTCCATTTTTCTACTCTCCAATTTCTACATTGCTCTCCAAGACATTTTCATTTGTGATTTGGACTGCATATACTGGGGTCCTGTAAAAGATTTAAACTGCAAATGGCTTAAAAACTTTAAGTGATATTAAAATCATCCAACTTCTCAGGGAGAAATAAATCCTATGGATATGGAGCTCATTTTCTTTTTCAAAGATTAACAAACCAGCAGATTTACACGATGGGATTACTACACATTACATAAGGACTCAGAGTCGTTTTTGTCCAAAGCGATCAGGGCTCAGGTGTAATGAGCTGTAGAGATGAACAGATTGCCAGTGCATTCAAGGATGCTTTTGTGTTGTGAACAATGAGGAATCTCAGCCTTCTGGAAGAAAAAAAAATCATCCTAATGTCATTGCTGTTAATGCTATTCTTTTGATTTGATCAGTGGACCACTATATGGCAGATATGTCCAGTCCCCGTTTTGTCTGCACCAGTGATGGATTAATGCTGCGTTGGGGGTTGGCAAAATGTATTTTGATAGATCTCAATTATAGTTAGCTCTACCGAATCCCATTTTGAAGCCTAGGCAATTCACCTCTGTCTTGTGATCCATCTCCACCTTTCCCATCACTGCCTTACATCAGCAACAACTCAAGCAATGAAGACTGCACATCACAATCCAATGTCTTGTGCACAGAAAATCTTTGGAATGGGGGGAAATAAAACAATGAAATGCATTAAATAATTTCTGTAATCTAACCCAACTCATGGAGTTGAGTTAAAAACTCTCCATCTAGAATTGCAACAGCAACTTGGCTGGAATTTACTGAAGTTTTTAGTTTGTTTGCGAGCATACGGGCGCTGTGTACTGACTACACACAAGAAGAATGCATTTTACATCGACCATGCAGGCAGCACCCTGTGCTGTATGCAAGTCTGCATGGTTCATGAAAGCAATTCCAAGCCGCTGGCAGCTGGATGATGGTCTGTGAACATAAACAGACACCAGCATAGCAAACATTTTCCTCACAATTAACCTCATTTTGTGAGTAGAATTTAAAAGATAAGATTATCTGAACCCTCACAGATATGAAGAACGAAGCGTGTCTTTTATTTTTTTAACAACAGATGTCAAATGTTGTTTTGTGTAGAAGCTAAAATATGAGACTTTGCCTCAAGTTTAAAGGGATGCATTATACTTGTTAAAGTATAATGATTCATATCAGATGCTTTTGTTACCGACCATCTTTAATCTTTGTTATTCTTTGTTACTGTCAGTGCTTGCGCTCTCCCCTTTCATATTCCAGATCAAATTTTTCTTCTACACATTTCTTCTACACAGCAACTTGGCATTTCCAATCAATTTTGTTACATAAGTTTACAGTTTTCTACCAGCAAGACAATAAAGTCACGCTTACAAAGCTAGTTTCACATGACACATAAACTGATGCACTGCAGGGTATGTAATTTGCTTTAACTGAGTTTGTCCTGAACTTATTAAGATGTAGTGTAAGTGCAAATGTAGTTGCCATTACAGGCAATCAAATGAGAAACAAACTCGTTAAACTGAATGCCTTTACAGAATCTACTGCTTTTCTAGTTTCTAGTCTATTCTTACATTCACACACACACACACACATATTCCTACTTAGTGGCTCATCTCATTCATGCATTGTTTTTGCTGCATTTCCTGAGCCACAACCACAAACTGATGTGTTTGACAATAAGATGATTTTTTATCTAAAATAATTAGGATTCACAGTCTCAAACAATCATATGTTGACAAGATAGTGGTTGACAAGCTCATGCTTAAGTATGTGTAACAAAAATGGATCAGCACAGATGTTACAGGCACATGCACTTATCAAGCTTTTTTTATCATAGCTTTTTATGGAAAAGTACCACAGTACTTATTCAGATGATGCTGAAATACTCAGCTGCTGTCAGATCAATAGAAAAGAGTGCATGTCTAAAAAGGGCTTTTGTTTGCTTGTTCATTCATTCATTAAGTTTTCTAGTTTGACCTACATCTCTAGTGGGAAAATACCATCTAACCATCTTCTTACTGTTTTGGCATTAACAGTGGTAGCATTTAGCAATTCTAACTGTTTAAAGGAAGTTTTTTTTTTTTCTTGACAGCCTTATCCCAAAAACAGAAAAAGCATTTGCACAAAAAAAAAAAAAAATTGAAAAGGGGTATTTGCAAATTGGCCTTATCTCAGCAGCATGATAAATAGGTTGCACTTGTTCATAGAGTAGATGAAAACAGTTCCTTCATAATGGCATGGGTGTGTTTGAACTGCGAGAGCGCACTCTCCAATTTGGTGCCATTAATTATGAAAAAGTGCAGAGGAGTGAGAAAAAAATTGACTGCTGACAAATCTTGAAAGCATGTAGCAACAAAACACTTCACTTTCCCATTTGCTGCTGCAGCTTTCACTGAAATAAAGGCTGCAGCACTGCATGAAGGTTTTATTTGTAAGAGCTGCAGAAAATTGTAGTGCCGAGATATAGAACTCTAACAATGGAGATAATGAGAAAACAAAACAAAAGACTAAACAAAATTGATGCATTCATTTTCAGTTTTTCTATACACAGGGTTTATCTATATCTTCCAACCTTGAAACAGTCAGAACTCAAACTTACTTATAATAAATTGTTAAATTCACTAAGAAATTAGAGGACTGACTGAAAATGTCTTGCACATAAATAGTATGAAATAAGTGTTTCCTCATTTGCACATATTTAAAAAAAATCTATTTTGTCATTTTATGTTATTGGTGCAATGTTATGTTTCTTGCTAAGCACAATATTTGATTCGATATAAAGCAAAGTTACATCTAAGATGTAAGATGTAACATTGCCCCCTCTCCTTTTTAATGACTTTTTTTTTTTTTTATTAGTTGTTGCCTTCTTTTCTCTCCCCTTTTTGTTTTTGTCTTTCCTCTTTATTTTCTTGTATTGAATGTTTTTTAGTTTAATGTTTGTTGTAAATTTTACCAGATTGTTGTTTTATGCTGTTGTTTTTATCCCTCGTGTAAAGTGTCTTTGAGCTTTTGTAAAAGCGCCCTATAAATAAAATTTATTATTATTATTATTATTATCATTATGAGAAAGAAGTTTGAAATGTTGAGCCCTAAACAGATGAGTGATCCAGATAAATCTCTCTTAAGAAAAAAAGAAAAGAAAGTTAATGTTATTCCATGTGAGCTGAACTGAAACAGTTGACTACTGGATGTCCAGCAGTAATCAATGCGGTCTAACAGTAAAAAAAAAAAAATCTGTTTTGGGGAACTCTGAGTTGTACAGTGATCATAGCCTTTAATGCAATATTGTTCTAATTATTACAATGGCACAAAATGTAGAGGCTACTTATTAACTTAAAAGCAGTCACAGCAAACCAGATTTTCATCTTATTTACAAGGGTTTTCTTCCCATGTTTGCTGAATCTTGAGCCAGTCAGTAGGTGGAACCACACAAAGAACATCTGCGTAGGAAACCCATTGATTTAGTCTAAATTGTCAACCTTTTGTATTAATACAACTTTAAAGAAGCTTCAACTTGTCTGATTCCATCCCTTTATGATGATATAGCCCTATAATCTCAAAATAATTGATTGTTTTCATTACTAAGCATTCTCCAGTGGATTCATCGCCGTGCAACAGCTTCTTCATTTAGTCGAATTACAGAAAACCACCCCATTTTCCATTCCTACTCCTCACCCCACACACTCTTCCTCTGTATCTGCTACCCTGCCTACAGGCAGCCAACAGCAAGTGATGACAGATGAATCAGACTTGTAATAAATCTCAAGCAGCATATTTATAGCAACAGTTACATTAGCGTAGTATGTTAGCAGAGTAGAGGCCTGCGTAGTACGGTGAAGGTGCTTGGTAAGTTCTTTTAGCTCTTCTAAAACAAATCCTGAGGTCTGAAAGACAATATCACTCTGATAAATAATTCACAAACATGTTGTAGAGACTTGGTCTAATTTCCATCTTACTCTCTAAATGTGTCCCCTGTCCTGCCTACGGCTTTCTTCAGAGGCTGTAAAATTCTCTCAACTTACCATAGTAAGAAATTTGACAATAAGGGTGAACTAATAATTATACTCTATAGTTTACATTAATATAGATGATCAATATAAATCGACTTATGTCATGCGTGACTGAGGCGTGACTGAACACCATGATGTTCTGTAGCAAAAAATATCACATAGTAGAAATCTAAACTGCGTAGCAGGTTTCAAGAAATCTGAAGTGGCCGTGCATCCATAAGAGCTTAGTCTTTCCAAATATCTCCAAGAAAACAGAAATCCTTATAAATGCTGAAGAAATCTTACCAGGCCAGTATAGGTAGCGATAACATATTGACATGTCAAGATACAAGGGAAGAACATTCTGAGCATGCCCAGAATGATTCTCCTTATTCTTCTTCTTTGGTGGTGAAGTTAAAACCTCGGCTCTATCATTGGCTGGCAATAATATATACAGAAATCTCCACCCAGAAACGTCCCGATCACACCAAAACAAAGGGAAAAAAGTGAAATACAGACAGGGGGAAAGTGAGTTACGAACAAACTCCCCACCACAAGACAGTAGAGGCCCAAAGGTGCGGATTGAAATGGATTTCACTTGCACAAGTCTAGCGTTTATTTTTCAGGGAGGGAAAGTCCGGACTCTACCTTTAAAAGGAAAGCTGCAGAAAATCCTTTTCTGCTGTTTCCTACTGATCTGCATCACAAAAACCAGTGGTCTCAAACTCAGTTCCTGAAGGCTTTCTGCAGGTTTGAGGAATTTCACTGCTTTAATACACCTGATTCAAATTAATGACCAATTGTGCACAATTTTACATGTTGTTGGATCCATTTCATGTGAATCAGGTTTGTTGGGGCAAAAACTTGCACGACAGTGATGTCTGAGATCCCTGAGCTAAGCGATAATTGCCATGAATGAAGTAGGTTGACATTAGGGATGTCCAATATTATCGGCCAACCAATACTATCAGCTGATATTGGCATCAAAATGTGATATTGGAAAATATCAGGCTGGGATAACATGTTGACATAATCAATTACATCAATGCAAAATATGCGTGCCGATGCATCTTCCAGACCTCAACAAAGATGGCGGCATCGGCTGCAATGCGAGTGGCTCCTTCGAGTCTTTAAAGTGTAAGGCAGTGAAGGCACGCACTCATTCATCGAAGGTATGGGATTATTAAGGATAGTGAAACTGAAGCCTCATGAGACTACACGTGACAAAATTGTTTTGAGATCGAGGCAATGTCTTGAGACATGTGATACCTGCTTTTAAGCTCCGAATGCTGGCTGTGGGTGTGTACTGCAGCTGAGGGAAGCACTGCCAGGAGCTGCCTCATCTCTGACTCCGCTGGATAATAGAGGATTATCACGCTTCCGTGTGTTCCGATTTCCGGAACTTGAAACAGACTGATTAATCACTTCAGTCGAGAATAAATCAATCAATTAATTAATTCATGTATTTTTTCAAAAATCTACTTTAGAAAATATTTGTAAAAATCTTGTTTAATTTTCTTTTGACTAAAACTGCTGCTTTGTGAGTGGATGATAGGTGGAAATGCAGGGAAAAATGTCAGGACAAGGTCTTTTTTTAGTTTTAGTCACTGATATCTTTTTTTCTGGTCTTTTTTATTTTCTGTTCCATCTTTCCAACTTATACCCGCTCCTTTGTCTTCACCCAGATCAATGACTCATGCGTTTACTCCAAAATGTCCCACTGTGAATTCTACCTCTCTGTTACCTCTGTCATTCCTTTGCACTTCTAGTTTTTGATTACCTCTTTATAGTCCTTATTTCATGTCTCAGCTTATTTACTTATCATCAGCTTTAACTAAAGTTCACCCTTGGTGAGCAACCTGCTTTCTGTGCACTTTGCTGAACCAAAGCATAATAACATCAGCACATAAATGACATTCAGTTTCTAGACTTTGACTTGAATGCTAATTAGTAAATGTTAGTGCACACTAACAGACAAAACTAACACGACAAATGTGACAAGAAATCCTGTCTGGTAAACACTGCTTTTGAAGCTTGGTTTAACTGGCAACAGAATTTGGGCGTATATGCTTAAAGGTTGAATATGGAATACGGACGGAACAACAAAATCACGTGTGTCTAGGTTGTAGTTGCAACGGCAGAAAACCACCTCCACAGGCTGTGGTGTGAGAGGCGCGCCGCCTACACGAATGTGACCAACTGTCCGCAGTATCCAAAAAATGAAACGCAGAGGTTTATAAATCTGACATATAATTATAGATATTATAGAACACACTCTCTTTCAGATCCACAGGAGGAAAGGCGCTATCAGTGTTTTTCTCCGTGTGGAGAATTGGAATATGTGGGTTTATTTAGTTATGCCCCTAAATGTACTCCAAGGTTTTGTTTTCTTAAGGCCCTCCTCCTCAAGAAAAAGAAAAAATATCTCCAAGGGTCTTGAAGAAGTTGTTCAATTGGTCGCTCTACCGGTTTCCCCTTGAAAAGGCTTGATATTGACCGATATTTTTTCCCCACACAGAGATTGTTTTTGGAAATCCGATAGGGGGGTGGTATTGGTTATAAGAGGTAATAAAAATCCATTATTCAAACCCGCAAAATATATTTTATTTTTTTTTTTGAAAAAAAATATTTTTTTTGTGAAAGATGTTGTACTATCATTCTGTCCCCCAAAAGCCCCGTGGAGGTATATTTTTTTGAAAAATATTAGTTTTAAAAAAAATTTTCCCTTTTCAACCTTTAAATTGACAGAGCATCTCACCCACAGAATACACAGCTTAACTGTTTAAGTGTAAAATCATTGCTTGTGGGAAGATTGAAAGTAATTACAAAAATAAATGTTCAGTTATTCTGAAACTGATGATTTGGCTGTAGTTTCTGGTTAGTATTAAGACTTGATATTCAAAATGACAAACAGGAGTCATTCCCTTCATCATTTCTTCTGTCTGAACCTGTCCTGTCACTTTAAATTTTCTCCACCCAGCAGCTGTTCTTGCTGTCATGATCATCACCTACAGCACCTGCTCCTCATTCAGACTAATTAGCCACTCAGTTAATGCCCACTATAACCAGACTTCTGCTTGATTTTTGTCCCCCTACAGGAAAGATCCAAATAATTAACCGGGTATTCTTAGTCCTTGTTTTGGCAACATTTCTTGTCAACACAACACAACACATGAGCAAAATATCTTTTAGATAAAAGAAGACAGGTGTAGAACCAAGGGAACCGAATCACAAGCATTCATCCTTTTTATAGCCTTACTTGATAAATGTTGACATTGGGCCACATCAGTAAGAGAAAGAAAGAGCCGCATTTGCCCTCTTAATCATGGCAGCAGCATTTATTCAGTTTGTTGCGTCAATCTCCTACCTGCTGAGGTAATGAGTTCCCAGATGAAAATCAGTCTGGA
Source organism: Atherinomorus stipes (assembly GCA_023101725.1). NCBI lineage: Eukaryota > Metazoa > Chordata > Actinopteri > Atheriniformes > Atherinidae > Atherinomorus > Atherinomorus stipes. The sequence continues at coordinate 92,970 of JALJCO010003447.1, forward strand.
AAGAAGTTGCAAGATAAATTGAAAAAGACCAATTATTGCTGAAAGTAACGTGTCTCTGGAGTGATGCTGATATTTCAGCCTGTACACGTTGATTATGTCTTGAAAGCATGTTTTACATTCTAAGTGTTTTTTCATACATCATTTATACCAGTGAAAGCAAACTGTCTTGCTACCAGAAAAACTTGAATGAATCCTTGTTCAATGAGAAAACTGAGGCTTCCTTCCAAGACTGTATAAAAAAGTTTTTGCCTTTTTCTTCCACCCTTTTCTCTTCACACAGAACTGTGAATCCAATAGCTGCATACCGCAGCCTGCAC
>JALJCO010003450.1:0-110389 GCA_023101725.1 Atherinomorus stipes
GGGGTTGATGGAGGTGAGAGGAGGTTACCTGGGGTTGATGGAGGTGAAAGGAGGTTACCTGGGGTTGATGGAGGTGAGAGGAGGTTACTTGGGGTTGATGGAGGTGAGGGGAGGTTGCCTGGGGTTGATGGAGGTAAGGGGAGGTCACCTGTGGTTGATGGGGATGATGGGAGGTCACCTGGGGTTGATGGAGGTGAGGGGAGGTCACCTGGGGTTGATGGAGGTGAGGGGAGGTCACCTGGGGTTGATGGAGGTGAGGGGAAGTCACCTGGGGTTGATGGCGGTGAGGGGAGGTTGCCTGGGGTTGATGGAGGTGAGGGGAGGTCACCTGGGGTTGATGGAGGTGAGGGGAGGTCACCTGGGGTTGATGGAGGTGAGGGGAAGTCACCTGGGGTTGATGGAGGTGAGGGAAGTCACCTGGGGTTGATGCAGGGAGGGGAGGTCACCCAAAGTTGATGGAGGTGAGAGGAGGTTACTTGGGGCTGATGGAGGTGAGGGGAGGTCACCTGGGGTTGATGGAGGTGAGGGAGGTTACCTGGGGTTGAAGCAGGTGAGGGGAGGTTACTTGGAGTTGATGGCGGTGAGGGAGGTTGCCTGGGGTTGATGGAGGTGAGGGGAGGTCACCTGGGGTTGATGGAGGTGAGGGGAGGTCACCTGGGGTTGATGGAGGTGAGGGAAGTCACCTGGGGTTGATGGAGGTGAGGGGAAGTCACCTGGGGTTGATGGAGGTGAGGGGAAGTCACCTGGGGTTGATGGAGGTGAGAGGAGGTCACTTGGGGTTGATGGAGGTGAGGGAGGTCACCTGAGGTTGATGGAGGTGAGGGAGGTTACCTGGGGTTGAAGCAGGTGAGGGGAGGTTATTGGGGTTGATGGAGGTGGGGAGGTTACCTGGGGTTGAAGCAGGTGAGGGAGGTTATTGGGGTTGATGGAGGTGAGGAGGTCACTTGGGGTTGATGGAGGTGAGGAAGTCGCCTGGAGTTGATGGAGGTGAGGGGAGGTCACCTGGGGTTGATAGAAGTGAGGGGAGGTCGCCTGGGGTTGATGGAGGTGAGGGGAGGTCACCTGGAGTTGATGGGGGTGAGGGGAGGTCATCTGGGGTTGATGGAGGTGAGAGGGAGGTTATTTGGGGTTGATGGAGGTGAGGGGAGGTGACATGTGTCTGGGTTACCTGTGGTACAGACAGGTGAGGGAGGTCACCTCAGGTAGAGACAGTTGGGGGGAGGTCACCTCAGGTAGAGACAGTTGGGGGGAGGTCACCTGTGGTACGGACAGGTGAGGGGATGTCACCTGGGTGAAAGAAATACAGGTCATATGAAAACAATAAAGACAGTAAAGAGAAAAACTGAGATGAATATGAACCTTTGCAGAAGGAGGATTTCCATGGATCCTGAGTGGTGAGGAGAGCGGAGGAAGTGAGTGGGACAGAGAGGAGGTGTGGACCACGGGGTGGGGAGACGATGGTGAAAAAGTCCATATGTTAGACATGTTAGACTTGTCATGCGTGCAAACATTTGTTGATCCTGAATGCATGTGCGTTTTTCTGGTATAACTCTAAGGCAGTCTTTTACTTGGGAGACATCCCGATGAGAATCTGCAGGGACATAAAGGAAGTTTGGTCAGCAACACTCGGAGATCTGTCCTGATCCTCCAGATTGACCTGGTATTGGTTCCTGTCTGCGTGGACACGCTTCAGTTTTTATCCTATCAGGGGCTGGTCACACTTGGCATGGTTGGAGTATATCCTGGGTACAAACAGCAGGGGGTAACATGCTTCACGTTTAAACTTCAGTGTGACCCATGGCCGCAGCATGGTGCCAACCTCCAGAGGTGGTCTGCAATGGTTGCTGGCATGTTCCCAACTTTGCAAGTGTGACCCGAGGCTGTTTGCACAAGACTTTTGACACCCAGTGAGTTTAAACAGGATTAAACCAGTCGTGCCAAGTGTGACCCTGCCCTTAGACTGACTGGAAAATTGGAAGGGACTCTTTGTTATGATCCTGACTTGGCTTGAATCCCACTAAAAGACAGGAACTAATGTCAGTTGGTAACTGTAGATCTACTCGAACAAAAGTGACATGGAGTTCCTCACAGACCTGTGTGGAGCCCCATTTTTCAGCATCTACATGTCCCCACTAGCTCACATCATGGAAACAAATCAAACATCTGATCATAAGTATGCTAATGACACACAGCTCTGGACTACTGTCTCACCAGGCAACTCTGGTCCAGAACAAAGGCCCAATCTCAGTCCTACCCCTAGCCCTTCCCCTCCGTTTTGGACATTCGCATGGGGAGGGGTGAGGAAGTGTCAATCCCATTAGGACAGAGGGGTAGGGGTGCCTCAATCCTGTTAAAACAGAGGGGTAGGGGGTGCCTCAATCCTGTTAAAACAGAGGGGTAGCGGTGCCTCCAATCCTGTTAGGACAGAGGGTTAGGGTGTCTCAATCCTGTTAGGAATGAGAGGGTAGAGCCATACCTCAATTCTGTTAGGACAGAGGGGTTGGGGTGTCTCAATCCTGTTAGGACAGAGGGAGTGAGGGTGCCTCAGTCCTGTTAAGACAGAAGGGTTGGGGTGCCTCAAGCCTGTTAGGACAAAGGGGTTGGGGTGCCTCAGTCCTGTTAGGACAGAGGGGTTGGGGTGGGGGCGGGGGGAGTAGGGGTGCCTCCAATCCTGTTAGGACAGAGGGAGTAGAGGTGCCTCAACCCTGGTAGTACAGAGGGGGTAGGGGTGCCTCAATCCTGTTAGGACAGAAGGGGTTGGGGTACCTCAATCCTGTTAGGACAGAGGGGTTGGGGTGCTTTTTTTTTTTGGGGGGGTAGGGGTGCCTCAGTCACTGTTGGACAGAGGGGTAGGGGAGTACCTCAATCCTGTTAGGACTAGGGGGGTAGGGGTGCCTCCAATCCTGTTAGGACAGAGGAGTAGGGGTACTTCAATCCTGTTTGGACAGAGGGGTAGGGGTACTAAATCCTGTTAGGACAGAGGAGTAAGAGTGCCTGAGGAAAATTACATCCAGGTGACATCCATTCACATATAACTAAATAACACCTGACATTCTTAGCTAATTGGGGATGCCATTTAAAAAAGGTCATGGTCTGTAACCATGACGGTTAGTGTCAAACTTCTGTCAGCCATTTAAAACAAAGATCACTCAGCAATTTTTGGACTGTGCGCAAATTTTTAAAAATGCTACCAAAGCAGAAAGTAAATCAGCCTTTTACCACCTGAAAAATATACTTAGTTTGAATTTGATTTTAGTTTTAATTGCATAATCAAAGAAACCAAAAAACAGTGAGAATATGCAGGAAAAACTGGAATAAACAAAATAGAAGTTCACACTCAGCAACATCAAAACCTGCAACACTAAATTTCCTTTAAATCATTATGATCCAAAAAGAAGAAGTTGGCATAGGAGAAGGTTTTCAAGGCCCATTACCTTTTCAGTTTACCTGGGGTAGAGGGAGGCAAGGGTAGGTTATCTAGAAAGAGTGCTAACAAATATTTAATGTATTGCACAAATGCTGCAATACACCATTGGTCTGGGATTGATCTCAGTTATGTCTTGGTCTTGATCAGAATCAGAAAAACTTTATTGTCATTGTCATTGTACCGGCGTCCCAGTGCAATGAAATTCTTTTTCCAGTACAACCGCAGTTCAGTTCCAAGACTACACAGACAGTAGACACAATACAAACAGAACCGGGCAGACTGAGGGTGCAGCCACACGAGCAGCGCACCTGTTTGCAGAGTGAAAAAGATATACATTGGGACAGGTGGGGAGAGGAGAAAAAAAGAAACCACTGTCCCGCCCTCTGCAGAGGACGTGATAATGGGTTAAAAAAACACCCTCAGTACAGTTAAGCACGTATACAGACAGTCACAACATCATGACACATGTGGTAGGGAGGAGGAGGGGTCCAGAGCCCAGTGAGGGAGAAGACGCAGCCACAAAGGGGGCGCATCCTCCATCCTCCACCGATTTCTGGTGGGAGGAAGTTGAGAAGGACCAGCAGTGCAGTGGGATGTGCGCATCAGTGTCGTGAAAATGTGTGTGCGTAAGCGAGAGACAGCAGCTCACGCACAGTCCATAGATGTTAGAGACGGCCTTCAGAGAGTCCCAACTGTTCTCGTGGAAGGGGGGGGTTGCAGAGACTCACTTCTGCAGTTTCTCCAAGGACATTTGGGAGTTAAGGAGCAGCTGCAAGGCAGCTCCCGGGGACCAGATTGAGATAAGGAGATAGTTTGGGTCCAGGCGGAGGCATGTTTCCGTCTGCCTGTAAAGTCTTCAGCAGGTCTCAGAGGCGACCAAATCAGCCAAATTTGTGTTAATTACCCCCAATCCAAGTCTCCAACTGCTCCAGGTGGAACCCAACATCCTTTATGCTGTCAGACATCGTCTGAGTGTTGGTAGCTCGGAGAAACAGCTCGGACGGCCGTCTGCCCACACAGCTGCCGTCAGCTTCAGAATTTCCTCATGAACCAGAACCCGACAGCTCCAATCAGCAGGAACCCATCATCATCATCATTTCAGTCAGTCATTTTCTGTACCGCTTATCCAGTTCAGGGTCAATGGGGTTGCTGGAGCCTATCCCAGCTATTATCAGGCGAGAGGCGGGGCACACCTCTGACAGGTCGCCAGTCTGTCGCAGGGCCAACACAGAGAGACAGACAACCATTCACGCTCACATTCATTCCTAGGGCAATTTAGAGTGATCAATTAACCTAGCATGCATGTCTTTGGACGGTGGGAGGAAGCCGGAGTACCCGGAGAGAACCCACGCATACATAGAGAACTCCACACAGTAGCCACAGTTGGAATTGTTCAAACCCTCCCCAGCCGGGAATTGAACCAGCAACCTTCTTACTGTGAGGCTGCGGTGCTAACCACCACGCCACCGTGCAGCCGGCAGGAACCCAGTTATCATAAATCCAAACATGTACAGGTCTTCAGTGTGACCTGCTGGGACCGTCCCGTCCGGACAAGATGCGCCGCCCTCCTGCATCTTGTCTCTGGGTAAAAAAATATTATCCGTTGTGATGAGAGACCCGCCGTCCAGATCCATAGTTGAAGTTTAGGATTTAGGAGAAAAAGGCAGAGAGAGGCTCAGAGGAGTGACAGGACAAAGATTGCAGGGAAAACGGGGAGGAAGGGGAGCAGAGGAAAGCACGTCTGCACTCGCTGGACAGCCGGAAGAGAAAAATACTTGGTTTCGGTAATGTCTTGGTCTTGATACTTGGTTTCGGTCATGTCCTTGGGCCTCATTTATTTGGCTTGCTTACGCACAAAACAGGGGTTTGAAAGTGGTGGCAGGTGATTTTCACGCAAAGTTTTTGATTTATAAAAACAAGCCTGACGGGAGAATATGCGCACCGGTGCGCATATTCTGAACTTTGCGAATGAACATTTTGAGAGACGGGGAAATTGGCGGGTACCACTGGTGAGATGATGAACTTAAGCCACGTTCATGCATTTAACCATTAATATCTGACTGTGTGACCCTCGTAAACCCTCGTATGGTCCTCAAATAAGCCATACAACCCACAAGCACCCATTCAGGGCTTACAGCACAGTGTGTTCGAAGTGTATGTTCATCTTCAAATTATGTAGCAATGACAAGTTTATCTATAAAGCAAATTAATGTACAGGATAATTCAAAATGCTTTACATAAAACATGCAAAGCATTGCAGCAGGGGTGCAGAAGAGAAAACATCAAAACGTAAAAGAATAAAAGATTATTTGTTCCATTAATTGTGACAGGCTGTATAGCAATTACTGTAATTACTGAGTAAACATAAATAATACTGCAGTGACACTGGTGCGTAACGCTTACAATGGATGCGCTGCATTGCTTCAAGACTATGCCAATGGCAGGATCAGGATTGGGGGGAGTCTTTAGAGAACATGAGGATTTTCTGGCCAATGATGATGATGATGATGATGATGACCAGCAAATAATCACATTTACTTTTGCAGCGCTTTTGTCTATGAACTGACCCAGATACCCTGACCACCGAAACCGTGCCCACCCCGACGCATCAGCAGCTGCTGACCACAGCGCGCTCCGTTGTGGAGCCATCAACCTCAGCAAAGACCGGCGGAGGTGTTTACAGGCGAGGGGAGTGCACGTGAGGGGGAATCGCGCTGCACCACACCAAACAGGTGTTCTGTGTTCTGCACACAGTCGCTCTGACACAGCGTTTCCTCCACAGCGACTTCTGGAACAGACCTCCGTCACATCATTCACCGCCACAACAACCTGCTGTCACTCAGCAGACTTACGTTTATCTGTGTTTCCTGTGACGCCCAAATAAAATGATTTCGTCACCAACAAGCACCTCCTACTTCTGTCTCCGCGAAATTACGTTTAAATCTCTTTTCGATCGCCACAATTCAGTTTTAAATGCCTCAGATCAGCTGGCTCATTTATATGCAGAAACATCCATGAGGTGCTTTGCATTGACCATCTATGGTAGAAAGTGGGCGTGTAGGAGGCTTTTGGTCTTGATACTTGGTTTTCCAGTAATGTCTTGGTCTTGATACTTGGTCTCATTAATGTTTGGTCTTGATACTTGGTTTTAGTAATGTCCTGGTCTTGATACTTGGTCTTGGTTATCTCTTGGTCTTGATACTTGGTTTCGGTAATGTCCTGGTCTTGATACTTGGTCTCGGTTTGTCCTGGTCTTGATACTTGGTCTTGGTTATCTCTTGGTCTTGATACTTGGTTTTGGTAATGTCCTGGTCTTGATACTTGGCTCGGTTATGTCCTGGTCTTGATACTTGGTCTTGGTTATCTCTTGGTCTTGATACTTGGTTTCGGTAATGTCCTGGTCTTGATACTTGGTCTCGGTTATGTCCTGGTCTTGATACTTGGTCTTGGTTATCTCTTGGTCTTGATACTTGGTTTCGGTAATGTCCTGGTCTTGATACTTGGTCTCGGTTATGTCCTGGTCTTGATACTTGGTCTTGGTTATCTCTTGGTCTTGATACTTGGTTTTGGTAATGTCCTGGTCTTGATACTTGGTCTCGGTTATGTCCTGGTCTTGATACTTGGTTTTGGTAATGTTCTGGTCTTGATACTTGGTCTCGGTAATCTATTGGTCTTGATACTTGGTCTCAGTAATGTCTTTTTTGTTTCTTGGTGGAAGAAGTGGTCTTGATTGCGGAAAAACAGTACAGCCCTGATCACATATATGCCTCCAACTGAATATCTGCCCTGGCTACTTGACCACAGGATATCCCCCTGGCTCACTGGAAAGGGCCCTCGTTGCCACACTCTGGCGTTGTTGGCAGGATCCATGTAGTTGTCTTAGACCTTTAACTAGATATACAGCATTTCATATGTGATTTATGGTTTAATTTGTTGTCTATACCTCCAGAATTTTAATTTCAGAGCCTACACAGTATAATCCCCAGTGAAAATAATATTCGCTCTTTCAGAGTAACTCCAACAGCACTGAAAGTGAAATGCCTCTTATGACCAGGAGAGCTGGTGGAGACTTTCAGAGTTAAAACTGATTTTCTTTTCAAGTTCTATCAAAGAAGAATGACTATCGAGTGTAACTAAGTGTACTCAGGGAAGACTCCGCCCTCTTCTGCTTGAACATTTCCCATCATGCTTTGTCACTCCCCTGTACCGTCCAGTACTGTGAGTTAAGGTTGTATGTGATCATGTATAAATTAAGAGTATTCTGTGATGCTGTCCTGGACAGCATGATGGGATTTTTATGGCTCATTGAAGGGAGCCGGATCTCGAGGAGCTGTTCCTTCTAAAGAACCATTCAAAAGACTGACTCGTTCTTATTTGTTGATTCATTGTGCTTTTGTTTTGGAATTTAATCAACAGTATCTAATCTTTATCAAGAAAATTAGCATTTCCTCCTTGGGAGAATAATAAAGTAATCACCTGTAGCAATTTATAATAAGATCAATTTGGATTATAATAGTTCAGACTTACACACCCCATCAATATGTCTTCGGTTAATGGGAAATATTCTGAATTATTCTGAATTATTAGCCACATTTTATAAGGTGGCTCCATGTCCCCGTCCTTTGACAGTGAGATCACTATTTCAGAGTTTTACTCGCCAAAACACTTTGTGGCAAAACAAAACCTAAGCTGGCTGCAATTAACTTCCATGCAAAACGACTCCAAATGTTTTTCACACAAGAACATTTTAGTAATGCAAAAAACATGCACTATGTAATAAATAATAAATAAATGAATACTATATAATAAAGGCTGATGAAAAGATATATGTAGCTATATAAAATTGGGATTTTTTTATTGCGTGAACAAACAGAAACACAGTAAAAATAGAAATAGAATAAATGTGAGCTACATCAGTTTACATTCTACGAGCTCAGTTTCTGAACAACACTTTCTGCTCATCGACGCGTTCACATGAACGAAGCGTGTTGGACGTCGGACTTCCATGATGCACACGTGCATGTGAAGGCACCGTGGACAATCTGGATATAAGCTCCCAAATGAGATCCAATTCTCATTGTTCATTCAAAAGAGCCGTTCAAAAGAAACGATTCGTTCATGAACGTCACATCTCTCCCGGACAGGAGTTCTGGCCAGGTGCATGCTGGGAAATGGGCAACTATCAGAACACAGTTATGAGCTTCCAGTGTTAACCTCCATCACCTCAGTGCAGGAGTATTTGTGTCAGAGTTCATTTATCACCACAGTAGAGTAACTTATCAACACTGCAGAGAATCATATTAACTCTCCAGTGTTATTTAACCAATAGAGTTAAGTTCTATTAACTCTGTACAGTGTAGTCAGTGTTCAATTTTAACTCAATGATGAGTTAGTCAGGGAGAATCAGCGGTTAGTTTCTTGCCTTCCATATTTCCTTATAAGCATCTGAAAGTTGTCACTTCTGTAGAAACACCCGAGAGCCGTCACTCTCCTTCCTTTTACATGACACCTGTCAGGATTCGTTTCATATTTGATCACATCTCCAGTGAGAAGCATCCTGTTTCTGTCATTTTAACATCTTTCGTGTTAACCTGTCGCTGTGACCGGCAAGATCAGCTGCTGCTTTCTGAAAGAGCTCCACCAGGCAGCAGTTAGTGGAAACTTTAACCGAACTTATCAGAGCAGATCTAGTCTTACGGACGTACAGACCACACAGCAGCTGCATGTATCTGGATGACTAAGTGTGAATGTGTGATAACATAACAGGACATGTCTAAAACTGACACCCAGAGATGATTAAAACCTGCTGTCTCTTAAAGAAACAGCTTCAGGTTTGGAGGAGTGAAGCTGTGTTTCACAGCACATTCAGTGAATTAATTCTGTTTTTCACATCTGGGGTTCAGTTTATTTCATGAATTCAGAACAAGGTTACAAACATATATCACATTTGGTATTTTCAGGGGTTTTTAGGAAGCAACTTTTTCTTTAAATCTGAAACAAGCCTGTTCTCATCCTCTGTCTTCTTCCTAAACGTCTCAGATTTGATCAAGCAAACCATCATCTCTACATGTCACAGATTTGACACACCGCATATGATGAACAATCAATAACAAAACTTAGACCACCAGGGACTGAAAAGTCCTCATTCCGAGTGAAATAGGCTGTAAATGAGACGAGCTCTCACCTGAAGCAGCATCGACTCCAACGCTCTGACTCCGATTGTGTGTACTGGTGTGTGTTTGTGTGTTTTTGTGTTGTCAGGATGTGGTCACATGTTGTTCCTCTCTCTACTTCTTCCTCATGATGACGAATTTAGAAGCTTAAAAGACAGAGGAGCTCAGACAAATTGTTGGTCAAGGTATATTTGGAAAGACAGCGAATGTGAATGAATGAAGTTTAACTGTAACGCTCGCCAAAGCAGCACAATAATAATGGTACATCTGCTGCAGGACAATGTGATGTGATGGGAAAGTCCTGGTTATGACATGAGCAGATGAATTCTGGACCAGTTGGAGTTTATGGAAAGCAGGGGTGCCCAAGTCCGGTCCTGGAGAGCTACTATCCTGCAGTTTTTAGAGCATACCCTCCCTAACACACCTGAATCCTACGGGTAATTCCCTCATGCAGCTATGCAGGGGCTGGTAATGAGACTTTCATCTGATTCAGGTGTGTTACAGAAGGGATGCAACCACAATGTGCAGGACAGTAGCTCTGGAGGACTGGAACTGGACCTGGACCTGGACCTGGGCACCCCTGCTGTAAGGTTTACTGAGAGAGACCAAGTAGGAGGAGGTAGGAGTAGTCTAGGCATGAGGGGACTAGACTATGGACAAGAATGGAAGCAGAGTGGGGCGTGACAGAGGGGGGTTTGTGAGGGAGAACTGTGAGGGAGGGTGTGAAGGAGGGGGGCTGTGAGGGAGAACTGTTAGGTAGGGGCGTGAGGGAGGGGCATGAGGTACGGGGTTGTGAGGGAGAACTGTGAGGAAGTGGTGTGAGGGAGGGGAATGAGGTACGGGGGTTGTGAGGGAGAACTGTGAGGAAATGTTGTGAGTGAGAACTGTGGGGGAGGGGCATGAGGGAGGGGGTTTGTGAGGGAGAACTGTGAGGGAGGGTGTGAGGGGGAGGGGGGCTGTGAGGGAGAACTGTTAGGTAGGGGTGTGAGGTAGGGGCATGAGGTACGGGGTTGTGAGGGAGAACTGTGAGGAAGTGGTGTGAGGGAGGGGAATGAGGGAGGGGGTTTGTGAGGGAGAACTGTGAGGGAGGGGGGCTGTGAGGGAGAACTGTTAGGTAGGGGCGTGAGGGAGGGGCATGAGGTACGGGGGTTGTGAGGGAGAACTGTGAGGAAGTGATGTGTGGGAGTGGCATGAGGGGGTACGGGGGGTTGTGAGGGGAGAACTGTGAGGGAGGGGCATGAGGGAGGGGGGTTGTGAGTGAGAACTGTGAGGGAGGGGTGTGAGAGAAAGGCATGGGGGAGGGGGTTTGTGAGGGAGGGTGTGAGGGAGGGTATGAGGAAGAAGTAAACATGCTGTAAATATGTTTATATATGGTGTAAGTATGTTTATTTCTGCTGTAAACATGTTTATTTATGGTGTAAGTATGTTTATTTCTGCTGTAAACATGTTTAATTCTGCTGTAAAGGTGTTTATATCTGGGGTCTATTGCATGAAACTAGGACTCTGTGATCCAGGATTTAAAACTTAGCTGGGCTCATTCAATCCACAACACGACCATCCAGGCTTAATTGGTTGCTCAAACCGCAAGCCAGGATAAGTAGACACGGATTGATCAAGCCAGGTGAAACCTATCTTGAATAAGTGCGCGCTCGCGGCTTCCTCATAGAGACCCTCGCGATCAAGCACAGAGTCACTGATTACCATGGCAACCAGACCAGCGCGTCTCTTTCTGACGGAACAGGAAATCCTCCTGGAAGCTACAAGGCGGTGAAGGATGAAAAAAAAGGAAACACCGCCGCTGTCATAAACAACGAGAAAAAACAGCAAAGTATCGCGGACCACCTGAATGCGCAAATATGGTGCGCAAATACAGGGAGTGCAGAATTATTAGGCAAATGAGTATTCTGATCACATCATCCTCTTTATGCATGTTGTCTTACGCCAAGCTGTATAGGCCCAGAGCCTACTACCAATTAAGCATATCAGGTGATGTGCATCTCTGTAATCAGAAGGGGTGTGGTCTGATGATATCAACACCCTATATCAGGTGTATTAGGCAAACAGAATTATTAGGCAACTTAACAATAAACAAATATATCCCCATTTCAATTATTTATTTTCACCAGGGAAACCAATATAACAGCTCAACATTCACAAATATACATTTCTGACATTCAAAAACCAAACAAAAACAAATCAGTGAGCAATATAGCCACCTTTCTTTGCAAGGACACTGAAAAGCTGCCATCCATGGATCCTGTCAGTGTTTTGATCTGTTCACCATCAACATTGCGTGCAGCAGCAACCACAGCCTCCCAGACACTGTTCAGAGAGGTGGACTGTTTTCCCTCCTTGTAAATCTCACATTTGATGAGGGACCACAGGTTCTCTATGGGGTTCAGATCAGGTGAACAAGGAGGCCATGTCATTAGTTTTTCTTCTTTTTAGACCCTTTCTTGCAGCCACGCTGTGGAGTACTTGGATGCGTGTGATGGAGCATTGTCCTGCATGAAAATCAGGTTTTTCTTGAAGGATGCGGACTTCTTCCTGTACCACTGCTTGAAGAAGGTGTCTTCCAGAAACTGGCAGTAGGACTGGGAGTTGAGCTTGACTCCATCCTCAACCTGAAAAGGCCCCACAAGCTCATCTTTGATGATACCAGCCCATACCAGTACCCCACCTCCACCTTGCTGGCGTCTGAGTGGGACTGGAGCTCTCTGGCCTTTACCGATCCAGCCACGGGCCCATCCATCTGGCCCATCAAGACTCCCTCTCATTTCATCAGTCCATAAAACCTTAGAAAAATCAGTCTGAGATATTTCTTGGTCCAGTCTTGACGTTTCAGCTTGTGTGTCTTGTTCAGTGGTGGTGGTTTTTCAGCCTTTCTTACCTTGGCCATGTCTCTGAGTATTGCACACCTTGTGCTTTTGGGCACTCCAGTGATGTTGCAGCTCTGAAATATGGCAAAACTGCTGGCAAGTGGCATCTTGGCAGCTGCACGCTTGACTTTTCTCAGTTCATGGGCAGTTATTTTGCCCCTTGGTTTTTCCACACGTTTCTTGCGACCCTGTTGACTATTTTGAGTGATTGTTGGTATTGTTGGATGATCAGGCTTCAGAAGCTTGGCAATTTTAAGAGTGCTGCATCCCTCTGCAAGATATGTCACTATTTTTTACTTTTCGGAGCCTGTCAAGTCCCTCTATGACCCATTTTGCCAAAGGAAAGGAAGTTGCCTAATAATTATGTTTGCCTAATACACCTGATATAGGGTGTTGATGTCATTAGACCACACGCCTTCCGAACACATCCCGGACTGTAATGCGTCTGTACACGGCTTCAAGACGGTCCGTGCAGACCGAAATAAACATTTCAGCGGGAAGCGGAAGGGAGGTGGAATTGCAGTGCTGGTCAATCAGCGTTGGTGCCATCCAGGACACGTCACTGTCAAGGAGAAGATCTGCACAAGAGACATTGAACTGTTAGCTGTGAGTTTCCGTGCATATTATTTACCCAGAGAGTTTGTCTGTGTTAGTCTTTTTTTAAAACTCATCTTTTTACTCTGGCTTTTGACTCCAGAGAGCACCATCATGAAGCCAGAATCTGTATGTTGATTTTATTGTTTTCCTTCTTCACTGTTTTTATTGGTGCTATTATTGTGATTATTTTTATATGATTTTACTTTCTATTTTTTCTCACCTGTACAGCACTTTGTTACCTTTGGTATTTAAAAGCGCTTTACAAATAAAGCTTTGATTGATTGATTGATTCTGGTAGCGGTTTATATAATACCAGGTCCCGCACCAGAGACAGCCTGTGATGTCATCAGCTCCGTCGTGGCTAAACTACAAACACAGCATCCAAACTCATTCATAGCGATCTCTGAGACTTCAACAACATCTCCCTCTCTGCTACGTTACCAACTTTCCAGCAGTTTGTCAGCTGCTCCACCAGAGAAAATAAGATGTTGGACTTATTTTATGCAAATACAAAGAATGCATACAGCTCCTCTGCCCTGCCTCCTTTAGGAAGATCAGATCATAATCTGGTTCTTCTCACCTCCACCTACAAGCCCATCGTTCAGCAGCAACCAGTCATTTGGAGGACGATTAAAACCTGGTCTCCTGAGGCTGAAGATGCTCTGAGAGGGTGCTTGAAGCCACAGACTGGAATGTCCTCTGTGAACCTCATGGAGATGACATCAACATCATGACTGAGTGTGTGACATATTACATAAACTTCTGTGTGGACAGCATCGTTCCAACAAGAATAGTGAGGTGCTTCCCCAATAACAAACCCTGGATCACCAGTGACCTGAAAAAGCTGCTGAACATCAAAAAGAAAGCTTTCAGGGATGGAGACAGGGAGTTACTGAAGACCACACAAAAACAACTGAAAACACAGACTAAGAAGTGCAAGGAGGACGACAGGAAGAAGCTGGAGAGCAGCTCCAGCAGAACAACGTGAGGGATGTGTGGTCGGGAATGAAGAAAATCACTGGCTTCAAGTTAAAGGGGGACCAGACTGACGGAGGTCTGGACAGAGCTAACGAACTTAACATGTTCTTCAATAGGTTCAGTTCCCCCTGCCGACAACCCAACGCACCACACACCCTCCATGAGCCCACAGCTTTCCTGTCCCACTCCACTCTGTCACCCTGCAGCTCAGTCATGGACCTGAACACAGCCTCATCTCCCCCCACACCAGGACATCCTGAGACCTCCTCTGTCTCCACACCAGGACATCCTGAGACCTCCTCTGTCTCCACATCAGGACATCCTGAGACCTCCTCCGGCCCCCCATTAAGGACATCTTGGGACACCTCTGTCTCCCCATCAAGACATCCTGAGAACCTCCTCTGTCTCCACATCAGGATTCATCCTGAGACCTCCTCTGTCTCCACCTCCTGAGACCTCCTCTGTCCCCCTCCAGCCAGACTGTCTCCTGTAACCAGGTCAAGAAACAACTAGAGAAACTGAACCGGAACAAGGCTGCAGGTCCAGATGGTGTCAGTCCCAGAGTTCTCCAGACCTGCTCAGAACAACTATGTCCGGTTCTCCAGCACCTTTTTAACACCAGCCTGAGACAGAACAGAGTTCCTGTGCTGTGGAAAACATCCTGTCTTGTTCCAGTCCCTAAAAACCACAACCAGCTGAACCAGATGACTACAGACCAGTTGCTCTGACATCTCACATCATGAAAGTCCTGGAGAGCTCTTACTGGCTCACCTCAACAAGCAAGTCAACACCTTTCAGGACCCATTACAGTTCACATATCGTAATGGGCTTGGGGTTGAAGACGCCATCATCTTCTTGCTTCAGAGAGCCCACTCTCATCTGGACCAGTCAGGCAGCACTTTGAGGGTCATGTTCTTTGATTTTTTCAAGTGCCTTTAATACTATTCAGCTGCTTTGCTATGTGAGAAGCTCCATAACTTCCAGGTGGATCCTCCACAACCACCTGGATTTACGACTACCCAACAAACAGACCACAGTTTGTGAGACTGAAAGGTTGTGTGTCTGAGATGGTGATCAGCAGCACTGAGCACCACAAGGAACTGTACTCTCACCATTCCTCTTTACACTGTACACTCCTCAGACTTCGCATCAACTTTGCAGCATCTGTTGGGGCAGCAGCATCAGAACCAGAGACTTGAAGAAACTAAACAAGCTGATCAAGAAAGCTGGTTCTGTGCTGGGGAGAACTCTGGAGCCGCTGGAGATGATCATTCAGACAAGAATGCTGCACAAGCTGATGAAGATGATGGAGGATTCTTCCTCCTCTCCACAACACGGTGAAGAATCAACAGAGTGTGTTCAGTGGGAGGCTGCGTCAGGTTCACTGTAGGACGGAGAAATACAGGAATTCATTCCTGCCAGCAGCATCACCCTGAAGAACAAGACTGACTGACTTATTATTGTGATATTATTACTTCATATCAATGTTATATTGTTAAAAAAAACAAACAAACAAAAAAAGTAAAAAAAAGTGTGAGCTTTTTTTTACAATGTTGAATTTCCCTTCTGGTACAAATAAAGTATTTTTCATTTTCATTTTTCATTCATTTCATTGAGATCCTTTCTTGTCATTTTTACCACTCAGGCCATTTGTATGGAGTTATATGCAAAAATTCCTAAATTTGACTGATCTCACAATGATAAAGAATCCTTCAGAACAGTCCTGGATCCAGAAGATGATCCGGACTATGATCCGGACCCTAACTATAAGACTTATCAAAAAGGAAGGTTTTAAGCCTGATCTTAAAGGTAGAGAGGGTGTCTGCCCCCCCAACCTGAATTGGTAACTGGTTCCATAATAGGGGGCTTGATAGCCAAACGCTCTGCCTCCCATTCTACTCTTAGAGACCCTTGGAACCACCAGCAGACCTGCAGTCTGGAGAGCGAAGTGCTCTGCTTGGAATATATGGAACTATGAGATCTCTAATATATAATGGAGCTTGGTCATGGAGAGCTTTATATGTGAGAAGAAGAATTTTAAATTCTATCCTGGATTTAACAGGGAGCCAATGAAGAGAAGCTAGAACTGGAAAAATATGATCTCTCCTGCTGGTTCTAGTCAGAACCCTCGCTGCAGCATTCTGGATCAGCTGGAGACTTTTCAGGCATATTTGGGGCAGCCCAATAATAAGGAATTACAGTAATCCAATCTGGAAGTAACAAAAGCATGGACTAGTTTTTCTGCATCGTCCTGAGAGAGGATGTTCCTAATTTTAGCAATATTACGTAGGTGAAAGAAGGCGGTTCTAGAAACCTGTTTTATATGGGAGCTGAAAGACAAATCCTGGTCAAAAATGACTCCAAGATTCTTCACTGTGGTGCTGGAGTCCAAATTAATGCCATCCAGATCAACTATAAAGCTAGATAATTTAGTCCTGAGTTTTTCGGGTCCAAAGACTAGAACCTCGGTCTTGTCTGAATTTAGAAGCAGAAAGTTCAGGGTCATCCAGGTCTTTATGTCACTAAGACATCTTTGTAATCAAACAAACTGATTGGTTTCATCAGGCTTCATAGATAAGTATATCTGAGTGTCGTCTGCATAACAATGAACATTTATGCCATGTTGTCTGATGATATTACCCAAAAGGAAGCATATATAATGTGAAGAGAATTGGTCCGAGCACAGAACCCTGGGGAACTCCATGAGTTACTCTGGTGTGTGATGAAGACTCGTTGTTGACATTAACAAACTGAAATCTATCAGATAAGTGACTTGAACCAATCTAATGCAGTTCCGCTAATTCCAATAACATGTTCAAGTCTCTGTAGCAGAATGTTGTGATCAATGGTGTCAAATGCAGCACTGAGATCTAACAGGACAAGTACGGACAGGAGTCCTTTATCTGAAGCCATGAGAAGATCATTAGTAACCTTCACCAGTGCCGTCTCTGTGCTATGATGAGCTCTAAAACCAGACTGAAACTTTTCAAACAGATTATTTCTGCTCAGATGGGCACAAAGTTGAGCTGAAACTGTTTTCTCAAGAATTTTAGACATAAAGGGGAGGTTGGATATCTGTCTATAATTAGCTAATTCTCCTGAGTCAAGAGTAGGTTTTTAAGTAAAGGTTTTATTACTGCAGTCTTAAAGGACTGAGGTACATATCCTGCCAATAGAGATGAATTGATCAGATCTAGTAGGTAAGTGTTAATCAAAGGAAAGACTTCCTTTAGCAACTTGGTTGGGATGGGATCCAGAATGCAGGTAGAAGGTTTGGATGCCACAATTAGTTTGGTTAACTCAGATATCTGTATAGGACAGAAATGATCCAGACATAATTCAGCATCTACAGATGTCTCTAAACCTGCTGGGGGTAAGATGTTGTCAGTAGCTGGGAGGATGTCATGGATTTTCTCTCTAATAGAAACAATTTTGTTTGTGAAGAAACTAACTACAACAACTGTGACTATCAGTTTGTAGACCTCCACCTTTCATAAATAACGTGATTTACATAATTCTGCATGTCAGACAAAATTATTCTGAATAAATGTAGGCGCATGTGCAGTACACGCCAGATCAGAATGAATTAGTTACCATGGAAACAGGTGCTCTGAAATTCTCAATCAGAATGATTTCATTCCAAAAGGGAAAAAAGTCTACAGGGACTGACCACTGACTCTGTTTTGCAGCCAGCCCCTAGTGGATGAAGGGGGAACTACATTCTTTAGCTTTTCTAATTTTCTGCCGCTTGTTTGCACTTTATAAAATGATGTAGCTTCAGATCATAAAGTCAGTAAATAGTAGGAACACAGTTATCCGGTCAAAGCTGCACTGCACCCTAGCTTAATAACAGTTGCAGGAGCACGCACACTCAGATGTTACACTTCACTGACTTACATAAGTGTAATTTATGCCACATACATCACTGAAGGGTCATGTTTGGTTTCCTGCATGAAGAATATGTGAGAAACATGTATATTTTTAATATAAAATTGCACTACCTCTACTCTTTAATTAAGCAGCTGCACTCTGGTCTGTACGTCAGGTTTCACTGCTGAAAAACATGAGTATGACACTGCTGGCTTTGCACATCATACTCTTATTGCTCCTTGTTTGTTTGTTTATTGCTTCTTGCTTAATGTAAAGATTGGAGGTAAAGATGCCCAAAATGTTTTGCAATAAAAAAAATCCGTTCATTTATTTTGTTAACTTAATTTTACAGCATTAAAATACGACCAAACAAAAAACAAAAGAATGAGAACAGACACAAATTTAATGTTAAAAAAAAAGATTAAACGAACAAATAAATATTCATTGTTAAATTTGGTAACTTTCACCATGAAAACAGGAAGAAAAATTATCATATTATTATTGTTGTTGTTTTAAACTGTGTCAACATAAATAAAACAGATAAGCCATCAGACACTTACCCCTGACAATAGTGCCCTTTTATTGTGAAGGTGCGAAGCGGAAGTGGCAAGCCCGCGTGTCCTCCAGCGGTCGCGAGAGTCCGGACCCGGTCCAGTTCCTCCGGTCCAGGTCAGCAGTTCTGGGTTCTGGTTAGCGGGTCGGACGCGTTTAACGTTGTTTACCGACGTGACATGAAAGAAAAACCGCGGCTTAGTTAGTAGCAGCGCGAGGACAGAGCAAGGCTAAAGCTAATGCTAGCTTTCCACACTACATTTGTCTTCAAAATGGGAAACTTTATTTAAACATAGACGGTGGGACAGAACAAATACTGGTCAGACCACAACAGTGAACAGCAGGAGGAAGAGTCATGATGAAGATTGATTGTGACAGTAAAGAGGGAGCAGCACTGGTAAACATAAACAACTACTAAGTGGTAAACAGGTAAACACGCTAGTAAACAGCAACGTGGGTGGGTTATAGTCAGAAGTTGGAAACAGAAACAGTTAAGACGGATTCATTCATGAAATCTGAATCAATGACGTTGATCTGAAGCAGGTGATCTGGTCAAAGCTCGCCGAAGTTAGACAACCAGAAATGATGCTGACAAGTTCGATCCAGTTATCGGGACCAGTCCGCATGATATGGCGTAGTATCGATAAGTCAGTTCCTGATATCGGCTAATAATTAATGTGCACCTTTTCAGTTGTAAACGGTAAATGATGATGAAACTCCAACATTTTGCCTCTGTGGTTTTATTTACGGCGCTCCTGAAACAAAGAAAAACAAACAAAACTGTGGTCACTGAAGCTGAGATGAAGATACACTGATGGAAACCAGCTACTGAATCACATCTGAAGCTGAGATGAAAATTCACTGATGGAAACCAGCTACTGAATCACATCTGAAGCTGAGATGAAGATTCACTGATAGAAACCAGCTACTGAATCACATCTGAAGCTGAGATGAAGATTCACTGATGGAAACCAGCTACTGAATCACATCTGAAGCTGAGATGAAGATTCACTGATGGAAACCAGCTACTGAATCACATCTGAAGCTGAGATGAAGATTCACTGATAGAAACCAGCTACTGAATCACATCTGAAGCTGAGATGAAGATTCACTGATGGAAACCAGCTACTGAATCACATCACACTGAACTGATTCAATCATCGAATAAAATAGAGTGAATTTAATTAAATTATAGTATTATTGTTAAATTATTAAACGGTGTTATTATATTGTTATAAAATATTTAATTAAATTATTAAATTGTATTATTGTTCAAATTATTTATCAAACTGTTACATTATATAATTAAATTATTAATAAAACTGATAAATCATATTTTAAAAAAATTTCAAATTATTACATTATATTATTAAATTTTTAATTAAATTATTACATTTTAGTATATTGTTAAATTATTTGTAAAATTATTACATTATATTATTAATTTATTAAATTGTATTATTGTTGAATTATCAAATTATGATATATTATATTAAATTACTAATTTAATGATTAAATTACATTATCATATTGTTAAATTGTTTATCAAATTATCATATTAGATTATAAAATAATTACATTATATGATTAAATTATTAATTAAATTTAAAAATTAATGATCATATTAATTTATTTTTCAAATATTACATTATATTATTGAATTGTTAAATTATTAAATTTTAGTTTATTATTAAATTCTTTATCAAATTATTACATTATATCATTATATTTTTTAATTAATAAACTATTAAATTGTTAAATTTTCAAATTATATCATTATTGAATTGTTATTAAATTATTACATTTTAGTTTATTGTTAAATTATCAAATTATTACATCATATTAAATTATTAATTTAATTATTAAATTATTTTTTATTGTTAAATTGTTTATCAAATTATTACATTATATTAAATTATTACATTATATTATTAAGTTATTAATTACATTTTTCTTATATATTACATTATATTATTGAATTGTTAAATTATTAAATAAGCGTATATTATTAAATTGTTTATCAAATTATTACATTATATTATTAAATTATTATACTGTATTTTATTGTTAAATTATTTTTCAAATTATTACATTATATTATTGAATTGTTATTAAATTATTACATTTTAGTATATTGTTAAATTATTCATCAAATTATTACATTTTATTTTTATTTCATTAAATGATTAATTAGATTACATTATTAATTTATCAAACTTTATAATTAATTAATAATATTCAGTTTGATGAAAGAATGATTAAACTGAAATGAGTCAACTCTGCCTCTGACCTCGTAGATGCTTCCAGCATGTGACATCATGACCTCACCGCTCAGGAGGACCTGGTGTCTCCTCAGACCAGGTCCCGGAGTTCCTGGATCCTGGACCAGTTCCCGCTGCCTCTTCAGACCTGGTCCCGTAGCTCCTGGATGCCGGACCAGTTCCCGCTGCCTCTTCAGACCAGGTCCCGGAGCTCCTGGATCCCGGACCAGTTCCCGCTGCCTCTTCCTGGCCAGCAGCACGTCTGGGCTGGTCCTCCAGTCCCGGTCCACTGACGTGTTCCAGAACCTGGCCCTGGAGGACTGGCTGGAGGCCCACGTGGACCTGGAGGGCCGCGGTGTGCTGCTGCTGTGGCGGAACCGGCCCGCCGTGGTCATCGGACGCCACCAGAACCCCTGGAGCGAGTGCAACCTGGCGGCGGCGGCAGCGGCGGGGGTGGCGGTGGCGCGGCGGCGGAGCGGGGGCGGGGCGGTCTACCACGACCTGGGGAACCTGAACCTGACCTTCTTCTCCTCCAGGTCCGCCTACGACCGGCGCCGCAACCTGGCCGTGGTCACTCAGGCCCTGCAGAGGCTCCGCCCCCAACTGGACGTCCGGCCCACGGACAGATACGACATCGTGCTGGACGGACGCTACAAGATCTCTGGTGGGACGCATGATGATGTTTATCGCGTTGTTTACTTGTTTTCTTTTTTGCTGTCTTATTTTCGCTTGTCCTGTCCAGCATGGTGGTGGCAGAATGATAGTGTGGGAGCTTTACTGTGTTGAACAGATTTGATTTGATGACACGTTTCTGACATTTCCTCCATGTTTTATAGACCAGAACTTTCCTCATGATGATGTCACAGAAACATAGATGAGTTATCAGGACACATGGCTGCATTTCAGCATCTGACCAGACGGTGGCGCTGTTACAGAAACGGGACGTCTGCCAGAGAACGTTCTCAGCTCATTTAACATTGAAGTCAACGGCTTCATAGCAGCATTTAAGTTCCTTTTCCAGTTTTACAGAGGAACAGTAGCGACTCAGCCTTCTGTTGTTTTACCAGTTAATGTTTAAAAGCTCGTAAGTGCAGTGTTAGTTAATTTAAGTTTTCTACGGATCCAGATTTTATTCTGGAGAGGATAAAGCAGCAGGTGGGACTTACTGGGTATCAGTAGAAGCCTCTGCACGTCTCTCCTGCTGCAGCTTCTGTTTACTGGAGCTGCTGAGACTCTAACACATGGACTGCAGTCATGTCCTCAGGAATATTCTGTTTCATCATCTTAGCTTCATCACATCAGGCAGACAGCTGCTGTACGGTCAGACAGCTGCTTGTACTGCTGTACGGACAGACAGCTGCCGTATGGTCAGACAGCTGCCGTAAGGACAGACAGCTGCTGTACGGACAAACAGCTGCTGTACGGTCAGACAGCTGCTTGTACTGCTGTACGGACAGACAGCTGCCGTACGGTCAGACAGCTGCCATAAGGACAGACAGCTGCTGTACGGACAAACAGCTGCTGTACGGTCAGACAGCTGCTGTAAGGACAGACAGCTGCTGTACGGGCAGACAGCTGCTGTGCGGTCAGACAGCTGCTGTAAGGACAGACAGCTGCTGTACGGACAAACAGCTGCTGTACGGGCAGACAGCTGCTGTACGGACAGACAGCTGATGTACGGTCATACAGCTGCTGTAAGGACAGACAGCTGCTGTACGGTCAGACAGCTGCTGTAAGGACAAACAGCTGCTGTACGGTCAGACAGCTGCTGTAAGGACAGACAGCTGCTGTACGGTCATACAGCTGCTGTACGGACAAACAGCTGCTGTACGGTCATACAGCTGCTGTAAGGACAAACAGCTGCTGTACGGTCAGACAGCTGATGTACGGTCATACAGCTGCTGTAAGGACAGACAGCTGCTGTACGGTCTTACAGCTGCTGTACGGTAGGGATGGGCGATATTTTATCGTGTGCGATAAATCGTCAAAGAAATTCCCCACAATAACAACTTGAATTTATCGTTTTTATCGTGAGATGACAATTTACCAGGTTGTGTTTTACTTTGGTTTTTTTAATACGCAAAGTTATTTTTGCTGTTTGCATCGTTTGAATAAATGTGGCATTTGGACTCTCATATTTCAGACTTGTTCGATTGGTGTCACTACAGTTTTGCAATACAGGTGTACTACTTGAACTTAATTGATATAGTGGCTTCTGGTATTTTGTAGGGCTTTCAAGACAGAATTTAGTGACAGATTTATAATACAAAATATTTTGCTGATGGCTTTTATAGTCATTTATCGTTACCGTGATAAATAAGAGAAATTATCGTGATACATTTTTTTAGTCCATATCGCCCATCCCTACTGTACGGTCAACAGCTGCTGTATGGACAGACAGCTGCTGTAAGGACAAACAGCTGCTGTACGGTCAGACAGCTGATGTACGGTCATACAGCTGCTGTAAGGACAGACAGCTGCTGTGCAGACAGACAGCTGCTGTACGGTCTTACAGCTGCTGTACGGTAGGGATGGGCGATATTTTATCGCGTGCGATAAATCGTCAAAGAAATTCCCCACAATAACAACTTAAATTTATCGTTTTTATCGTGAGATGACAATTTACAAGGTTGTGTTTTACTTTGGTTTTTTTAATACGCAAAGTTATTTTTGCTGTTTGCATCGTTTGAATAAATGTGGCATTTGGACTCTCATATTTCAGACTTGTTCGATTGGTGTCGCTACAGTTTTGCAATACAGGTGTACTACTTGAACTTAATTGATATAGTGGCTTCTGGTATTTTGTAGGGCTTTCAAGACAGAATTTAGTGACAGATTTATAATACAAAATATTTTGCTGATGGCTTTTATAGTCATTTATCGTTACCGTGATAAATAAGAGAAATTATCGTGATACATTTTTTAGTCCATATCGCCCATCCCTACTGTACGGTCAACAGCTGCTGTATGGACAGACAGCTGCTGTACGGTCATACAGCTGCTGTACGGTCAGACAGCTGCTGTACGGACAGACGGCTGCTGTACGGACAGACGGCTGCTGTACTGTCATACAGCTGCTGTACGGACAGACAGCTGCTGTACGGTCAGAGAGCTGCTGTACAGGCAGACAGCTGCTGTACTGTCATACAGCTGCTGTACGGGCATACAGCTGCTGTACGGGCATACAGCTGCTGTACGGGCATACAGCTGCTGTACGGACAGACAGCTGCTGTACGGGCATACAGCTGCTGTACAGACAGACAGCTGCTGAACGGACAGACAGCTGCTGTACGAACAGACAGCTGCTGTACTGACAGACAGCTGCTGTACAGACAGACAGCTGCTTTACGGACAGACAGCTTCTGTGCGGACAGACAGCTGCTGTACGTACAGACAGCTGCTGTACGGACAGACAGCTGCTGTACAGACAGACAGCTGCTTTACGAACAGACAGCTGCTGTACGGACAGACAGCTGCTGTACGAACAGACAGCTGCTGTACGGACAGACAGCTGCTGTACAGACAGACAGCTGCTTTACGGACAGACAGCTGCTGTACGGTCATCCAGCTGCTGTACGGTCAGACAGCTGCTGTAAGGACAGACAGCTGCTGTACGGACAAACAGCTGCTGTACGGTCAGACAGCTGCTGTAAGGACAGACAGCTGATGTACGGTCATACAGCTGCTGTAAGGACAGACAGCTGATGTACGGTCTTACAGCTGCTGTAAGGACAGACAGCTGATGTACGGTCTTACAGCTGCTGTAAGGACAAACAGCTGCTGTACGGTCAGACAGCTGATGTGCGGTCATACAGCTGCTGTACGGTCATACAGCTGCTGTAAGGACAAACAGCTGCTGTACGGTCAGACAGCTGATGCGGTCATACAGCTGCTGTAAGGACAGACAGCTGCTGTAAGGACAGACAGCTGCTGTACGGTGATACAGCTGCTGTATGGACAAACAGCTGCTTTACGGTCTTACAGCTGCTGTACGGTCATTAGGCTGCTGTACGGTCAGACAGCTGCTGTACGGTCTTACAGCTGCTGTACGGTCTTACAGCTGCTGTACGGTCAGACAGCTGCTGTACGGTCAGACAGCTGCTGTACGGTCAGACAGTTGCTGTACGGTCAGACAGCTTCTGTACGGTCAGACAGCTGCTGTACGGTCAGACAGCTGCTGTACGGTCAGACAGCTGCTGTATGGTCAGACAGCTGCTGTACGGTCTTACAGCTGCTGTACGGTCTTACAGCTGCTGTACGGTCTTACAGCTGCTGTACGGTCAGACAGCTGCTGTACGGTCAGACAGCTGCTGTACGTTCTGACAGCTGCTGTACGGTCAGACAGCTGCTGTACGGTCAGACAGCTGCTGTAAGGACAGACAGCTGCTGTATGGACAGACAGCTGCTGTACGGACAGACAGCTGCTGTACGGACAGACAGCTGGTGTAAGGACAGACAGCTGCTGTACGGACAGACAGCTGCTGTACGGTCATCCAGCTGCTTCCCTGTTATATGAGGACGCGTTGTTGCTAACTTAGTGACGTTGTTGCCATATTTAGCGACTTTCAGACCCCTCTAGCGAATTATTTTCAAAAAAGCGCCTAGTGACAAATCCAGCGACTTTTCCTGGTGATTATGGAGACAGATTAAGTGTCCATGGCTCCACCCGTTCATCAGGAGCTGCCTCCCGTCGGCCCCTCCCTCCCTGTTTCCCAGCATCACTCAGACAGCAGCATGAGCACGCCTCCTCATCCACAGTATTTCCCATGATGCCTTGTGGCACAACTGGGTCTTCTTTGCACCATGACTCAAACGTGTATGTCACCCCTTCAGTACTCTTGTTAATGACCGTTGTAGCATGTCAAGAATAAATGTATGAAATATCAGTGTAGGACTGCACATGTGCAAAAATAACTGTTTGGTCCGATGACGTCATTTAGCCACTTCTCTCCATGAAGAGCTGGCAACAGTGTGAGGATGACTCCGGTCATCAGATCCCCTCCCGCTGCTTCCACACATCCAAACTCCACACTCAGCAGGATGTTGTTGTTTACTTGTTTACCTGCAGGGACTGCCTCCAGACTCAGCAGGATGTTGTTGTTTACTTGTTTACCTTCAGGGACGGCCTCCAGACTCAGCAGGATGTTGTTGTTTACTTGTTTACCTGCAGGGACTGCCTCCAGACTCAGCAGGATGTTGTTGTTTACTTGTTTACCTGCAGGGACGGCCTCCAGACTCAGCAGGATGTTTTTGTTTACTTGTTTACCTGCAGGGACGGCCTCCACACTCAGCAGGATGTTGTCGTTTACCGGCTTGTTTACTTGTTTACCTGCAGGGACGGCCTCCAGAGTCAGCAGGATGTTGTTGTTTACCGGGTTGTTTACTTGTTTACCTGCAGGGACGGCCTCCAGACTCAGCAGGATGTTGTTGTTTACCGGGTTGTTTACTTGTTTACCTGCAGGGACGGCCTCCACACTCAGCAGGATGTTGTTGTTTACTTGTTTACCTGCAGGGACTGCCTCCAGACTCAGCAGGATGTTGTTGTTTACTGGCTTGTTTACTTGTTTACCTGCAGGGACAGCCTTCAGACTCTGCAGGATGTTGTTGTTTACTTGTTTACCTGCAGGGACGGCCTCCAGACTCAGGAGAATGTTGTTGTTTACCGGGTTGTTTACTTGTTTACCTGCAGGGACGGCCTCCATACTCAGCAGAATGTTGTTGTTTACCAGGTTGTTTACTTGTTTACCTGCAGGGACGGCCTCTAGACTCAGCAGGATGTTGTTGTTTACTTGTTTACCTGTAGGGACGGCCTCCTTACTCAGCAGAAAGTTGTTGTTTACCGGGTTGTTTACTTGTTTACCTGCAAGACAGCCTCCAGACTCAGCAGGATGTTGTTGTTTACCTGCAGGGACGGCCTCCAGACTCAGCAGGGTGTTGTTGTTTACTTGTTTACCTGCAGGGACGGCCTCCACACTCAGCAGGATGTTGTTGTTTACTTGTTTACCTGCAGGGACGGCCTCCTTACTCAGCAGAAAGTTGTTGTTTACCAGGTTGTTTACTTGTTTACCTGCATGGACGGCCTCCAGACTCAGCAGGATGTTGTTGTTTACTTGTTTACCTGCAGGGACGGCCTCCAGACTCAGCAGGGTGTTGTTGTTTACCAGGTTGTTTACTTGTTTACCTGCAGGGACGGCCTCCAGCCTCAGCAGGGTGTTGTTGTTTACTTGTTTACCTGCAGGGACGGCCTCCAGACTCAGAAGGATGTTGTTGTTTACTTGTTTACCTGCAGGGACGGCCTCTAGACTCAGCAGGATGTTGTTGTTTACCAGGTTGTTTACTTGTTTACCTGCAGGGACGGCCTCCAGACTGAGCAGGGTGTTGTTGTTTACCAGGTTGTTTACTAGTTTACCTGCAGGGACGGCCTCCATACTCAGCAGGATGTTGTTGTTTACTTGTTTACCTGCAGGGATGGCCGCCAGACTCAGCAGGATGTTGTTGTTTACCAGGTTGTTTACTTGTTTACCTGCAGGGACGGCCTCCAGACTCAGCAGGATGTTGTTGTTTACCGGGTTGTTTAGTTGTTTGCCTGCAGGGACGGCCTCCAGACTCAGCAGGATGTTGTTGTTTACCAGGTTGTTTACTTGTTTACCTGCAGGGACGGCCTCCAGACTCAGCAGGGTGTTGTTGTTTACCGGGTTGTTTACTTGTTTACCTGCAGGGACGGCCTCCAGACTCAGCAGGATGTTGTTGTTTACCAGGTTGTTTACTTGTTTACCTGCATGGACGGCCTCCAGACTCAGCAGTATGTTGTTGTTTACTTGTTTACCTGCAGGGACGGCCTCCAGACTCAGCAGGATGTTGTTGTTTACTTGTTTACCTGCAGGGACGGCTTGCAGACTCTGCAGGATGTTGTTGTTTACCAGGTTGTTTACTTGTTTACCTGCAGTGACGGCCTGCAGACTCAGCAGGATGTTGTTGTTTACCAGGTTGTTTACTTGTTTACCTGCAGGGACGGCCAGCAGACTCAGCAGGGTGTTGTTGCTTACCAGGTTGTTTACTTGTTTATCTGCAGGGACGGCCTCCAGACTCAGCAGGGTGTTGTTGTTTACCGGGTTGTTTACTTGTTTACCTGCAGGGACGGCCTCCAGACTCAGCAGGGTGTTGTTGTTTACCAGGTTGTTTACTTGTTTATCTGCAGGGACGGCCTCCAGACTCATCAGGATGTTGTTGTTTACCAGGTTGTTTACTTGTTTACCTGCAGGGACGGCCTCCAGACTCAGCAGGGTGTTGTTGTTTACTTGTTTTCCTGCAGGGACGGCCTCCAGACTCAGCAGGATGTTGTTGTTTACCAGGTTGTTTACTTGTTTACCTGCAGGGACGGCCCCCAGGCTCAGCAGGGTGTTGTTGTTTACCAGGTTGTTTACTTGTTTACCTGCAGGGACGGCCTCCACACTCAGCAGGGTGTTGTTGTTTACCGGCTTGTTTACTTGTTTACCTGCAGGGACGGCCTCCAGACTCAGCAGAATGTTGTTGTTTACCAGGTTGTTTACTTGTTTACCTGCAGGGACGGCCTCCAGACTCAGCAGGATGTCGTTGTTTACCAGGTTGTTTACTTGTTTACCTGCATGGACGGCCTCCAGACTCAGCAGGATGTTGTTGTTTACTTGTTTACCTGCAGGGACGGCCTCCAGACTCAGCAGGATGTTGTTGTTTACTTGTTTACCTGCAGGGACGGCCTCCAGACTCAGCAGGATGTTGTTGTTTACTTGTTTACCTGTAGGGACGGCCTCCTTACTCAGCAGAAAGTTGTTGTTTACCGGGTTGTTTACTTGTTTACCTGCAAGACGGCCTCCAGACTCAGCAGGATGTTGTTGTTTACTTGTTTACCTGCAGGGACGGCCTCAGACTCAGCAGGGTGTTGTTGTTTACTTGTTTACCTGCAGGGACGGCCTCCACACTCAGCAGGATGTTGTTGTTTACTTGTTTACCTGCAGGGACGGCCTCCTTACTCAGCAGAAAGTTGTTGTTTACCAGGTTGTTTACTTGTTTACCTGCATGGACGGCCTCCAGACTCAGCAGGATGTTGTTGTTTACTTGTTTACCTGCAGGGACGGCCTCCAGACTCAGCAGGGTGTTGTTGTTTACCAGGTTGTTTACTTGTTTACCTGCAGGGACGGCCTCCAGCCTCAGCAGGGTGTTGTTGCTTACCAGGTTGTTTACTTGTTTATCTGCAGGGACGGCCTCCAGACTCAGCAGGGTGTTGTTGTTTACCGGGTTGTTTACTTGTTTACCTGCAGGGACGGCCTCCAGACTCAGCAGGGTGTTGTTGTTTACCAGGTTGTTTACTTGTTTATCTGCAGGGACGGCCTCCAGACTCATCAGGATGTTGTTGTTTACCAGGTTGTTTACTTGTTTACCTGCAGGGACGGCCTCAGACTCAGCAGGGTGTTGTTGTTTACTTGTTTTCCTGCAGGGACGGCCTCCAGACTCAGCAGGATGTTGTTGTTTACCAGGTTGTTTACTTGTTTACCTGCAGGGACGGCCCCCAGGCTCAGCAGGGTGTTGTTGTTTACCAGGTTGTTTACTTGTTTACCTGCAGGGACGGCCTCCACACTCAGCAGGGTGTTGTTGTTTACCGGCTTGTTTACTTGTTTACCTGCAGGGACGGCCTCAGACTCAGCAGAATGTTGTTGTTTACCAGGTTGTTTACTTGTTTACCTGCAGGGACGGCCTCCAGACTCAGCAGGATGTCGTTGTTTACTTGTTTACCTGTAGGGACGGCCGCCAGACTCAGCAGGATGTGTTGTTTACCAGGTTGTTTACTTGTTTACCTGCATGGACGGCCTCAGACTCAGCAGGATGTTGTTGTTTACTTGTTTACCTGCAGGGACGGCCTCCAGACTCAGCAGGATGTTGTTGTTTACTTGTTTACCTGCAGGGACGGCCTCCAGACTCAGCAGGATGTTGTTGTTTACTTGTTTACCTGTAGGGACGGCCTCCTTACTCAGCAGAAAGTTGTTGTTTACCGGGTTGTTTACTTGTTTACCTGCAAGACGGCCTCCAGACTCAGCAGGATGTTGTTGTTTACTTGTTTACCTGCAGGGACGGCCTCCAGACTCAGCAGGGTGTTGTTGTTTACTTGTTTACCTGCAGGGACGGCCTCCACACTCAGCAGGATGTTGTTGTTTACTTGTTTACCTGCAGGGACGGCCTCCTTACTCAGCAGAAAGTTGTTGTTTACCAGGTTGTTTACTTGTTTACCTGCATGGACGGCCTCCAGACTCAGCAGGATGTTGTTGTTTACTTGTTTACCTGCAGGGACGGCCTCCAGACTCAGCAGGGTGTTGTTGTTTACCAGGTTGTTTACTTGTTTACCTGCAGGGACGGCCTCCAGCCTCAGCAGGGTGTTGTTGTTTACTTGTTTACCTGCAGGGACGGCCTCCAGACTCAGAAGGATGTTGTTGTTTACTTGTTTACCTGCAGGGACGGCCTCTAGACTCAGCAGGATGTTGTTGTTTACCAGGTTGTTTACTTGTTTACCTGCAGGGACGGCCTCAGACTGAGCAGGGTGTTGTTGTTTACCAGGTTGTTTACTAGTTTACCTGCAGGGACGGCCTCCATACTCAGCAGGATGTTGTTGTTTACTTGTTTACCTGCAGGGATGGCCGCCAGACTCAGCAGGATGTTGTTGTTTACCAGGTTGTTTACTTGTTTACCTGCAGGGACGGCCTCAGACTCAGCAGGATGTTGTTGTTTACCGGGTTGTTTAGTTGTTTGCCTGCAGGGACGGCCTCCAGACTCAGCAGGATGTTGTTGTTTACCAGGTTGTTTACTTGTTTACCTGCAGGGACGGCCTCCAGACTCAGCAGGGTGTTGTTGTTTACCGGGTTGTTTACTTGTTTACCTGCAGGGACGGCCTCCAGACTCAGCAGGATGTTGTTGTTTACCAGGTTGTTTACTTGTTTACCTGCATGGACGGCCTCCAGACTCAGCAGTATGTTGTTGTTTACTTGTTTACCTGCAGGGACGGCCTCCAGACTCAGCAGGATGTTGTTGTTTACTTGTTTACCTGCAGGGACGGCTTGCAGACTCTG
The DNA here is from genome assembly GCA_023101725.1 of Atherinomorus stipes. Lineage (NCBI taxonomy): Eukaryota > Metazoa > Chordata > Actinopteri > Atheriniformes > Atherinidae > Atherinomorus > Atherinomorus stipes. Next base: position 30,832 of record JALJCO010003450.1, read on the forward strand.
CAGGATGTTGTTGTTTACCAGGTTGTTTACTTGTTTACCTGCAGTGACGGCCTGCAGACTCAGCAGGATGTTGTTGTTTACCAGGTTGTTTACTTGTTTACCTGCAGGGACGGCCTCCAGACTCAGCAGGGTGTTGTTGTTTACCGGGTTGTTTACTTGTTTACCTGCAGGGACGGCCTCCAGACTCAGCAGGGTGTTGTTGTTTACCAGGTTGTTTACTTGTTTATCTGCAGGGACGGCCTCCAGACTCATCAGGATGTTGTTGTTTACCAGGTTGTTTACTTGTTTACCTGCAGGGACGGCCTCAGACTCAGCAGGGTGTTGTTGTTTACTTGTTTTCCTGCAGGGACGGCCTCCAGACTCAGCAGGATGTTGTTGTTTACCAGGTTGTTTACTTGTTTACCTGCAGGGACGGCCTCCAGGCTCAGCAGGGTGTTGTTGTTTACCAGGTTGTTTAGTTGTTTACCTGCAGGGACGGCCTCCACACTCAGCAGGGTGTTGTTGTTTACCGGCTTGTTTACTTGTTTACCTGCAGGGACGGCCTCCAGACTCAGCAGAATGTTGTTGTTTACCAGGTTGTTTACTTGTTTACCTGCAGGGGACGGCCTCCAGACTCAGCAGGATGTCGTTGTTTACTTGTTTACCTGCAGGGACGGCCGCCAGACTCAGCAGGATGTGTTGTTTACCAGGTTGTTTACTTGTTTACCTGCATGGACGGCCTCCAGACTCAGCAGGATGTTGTTGTTTACTTGTTTACCTGCAGGGACGGCCTCCAGACTCAGCAGGATGTTGTTGTTTACTTGTTTACCTGCAGGGACGGCCTCCAGACTCAGCAGGATGTTGTTGTTTACTTGTTTACCTGCAGGGACGGCCTCCAGACTCAGCAGGGTGTTGTTGTTTACTTGTTTACCTGCAGGGACGGCCTCCAGACTCAGCAGGGTGTTGTTGTTTACTTGTTTACCTGCAGGGACGGCCTCCAGACTCAGCAGGAACTCGTGCTACCACCACCTGACGCTGCTGCACTCGGCCGACCGCGCCTCCCTCTCCGCCGTGCTCCGCCCCTCCCTCCCGGGTATCCATAGCAACGCCACGCCCAGCGTCCCCTCCCCCGTCACCAACCTGTTAGACCACGCCCCCTCGCTGCAGTGGGAGGAGCTTGTGGAGGGACTGGTCCAGCAGTACAACAGGGGTACGTCCCGTACCTCCGCTCTGTCCTGGAGACATCAGCGTCTTCACCGTGTCTCTGTCTCTGTCTCCAGAGTTCGGCCTTAGCTGTCCGTCCGTCCTCGTAGACCCCACGGACGAGTCCCAGTTCCCCGGCGTGGGCGTCATGGCAACCGAGCTGCGTGGCTGGGACTGGACGTTCGGGAAGACGCCCAAGTTCAGCGTCCAGACGGCGCTGGAGCTGAGGGACGGGGACGGACCCGCTCGCTGCTCCGCCCTGCTGCAGGTGGACGTGAAGAACGGGCGGGTGGACGGCCTCCAGGTCCACGTCCCCGCGGAGTGGCTCCCCCCCCGGCTGAGCGGCGAGCTGGGGGGCGTGCTGGCGGGCGAGCGCTTCTGTCCGCACCGAGCCGCCGCCGTGTTCTCCACGCTGCTCAGAGCCGAGACGGGACGCTTTCACGGACGGCTGAGGACGCTGTGTGAGGCGGTGGTGGCGGCGTTCGGCTGAGACCAGGACCTGGTCCTGAGATCGTGGGGGACATCTGTCCAGAAAAACACCACTCCTTCCTCAGGATCAATAAATCTGAATGAACCACAACGTTCTTCTTCTTTGTTTTTATCAGCGAGACCTCCGACCAGAGATCAATAACTGGATCATTTACAGAGAACGAACAACCGAGACGGTTTCAGAATCATTCTGACAGCTTCTAATTGATGAGGTGGTTTAACAACGATGTTTGATTTTTCTGAAACAAAGAAACGCTACATTTGTGTCCATGAATGAAGTTATGTGTAATATAGTGAAACAGGGAATAAGTATTGAACACATGAAGAAATGGAGACAAAAAGATGTGAAAGCCAAGAAAGCAGCTGGAGTCTGTCAGTATTTAGAAAGTAATCCTGTCCTCTATCAGTGCAAAGTAATATCAGCTGCTTTAGTCCTGATTGATGCCTTTAAAAAGGTTTCTCATCATCACCAAGGTGTCAGACAAGAAGCATTGCATGATGGGTAAAAGCAAAGAGCAGCCTTATCATTGCAAACAGACTGAAGGCATTGGTTCCAGGTGCATTTGTAAACTTCTGAAAGTTCCAGTGAATTCAGAATTGATGCAGACGTGGCCCCACCCACAAAAGCAACCTCAGACCAATCACATCACATGTTTTTGTAAAAAAACACATGTAGCAACAATATGAAGTCACTTTCAGTCATTTGCTGTTAAATTTGAAAAGCTCGGAGGCTGAAACCTTCAAGGATGCGTAATTTCAGTCTGCTGGAAGCAAAACTCTCCAGTTCAGGCTGTTATATCTGTGGATTGCCAGTTTTAGGTTTTGTAGGAGATCAATCCTTTTCTGGATTTTAAACGGGGTTAAAATCTCCTCCTATGATCATTCTTGAGTTTTCTTGAAACTGTGGGAAAATAAAGCAGGTCATCGTGATTGTTTCCATCGATGCGGCTATGGTGCTGACGGGGACATACGTCCCTTGAGATCTGCAGTGACCGAGTTCAGGTTGAATTGAACTTTTATTTAAATACTTTATCAACTTTATCTGACTGAATAAACTGTGATCGTCACTGAGATAAGCGACTTTCCTCTCACGCAGATTTCTTGAATAAATGTGGAGTTCCAGTTCCAGCGTGAGAGTATTGCGTAGAGTTTGATGCTGTACCAGGTGCTTACCTGGAAATAACACGAGGAAATGTTCATTTTAATCATTCAGCTAAATTTAATAGTGCCATCACACTAAATGGAATTAATATTACGGACAAAAAATGTAATAATAAATACATTAGACAAATAATTCGTGCAGCTTTTTTGCCTCGTTGCATGTCCTTCTGGAATACTATGTTTAATGACATTAATTGGAAAAAAAAGCTTTGTCCTATAATAAATATTTTTGTACAAATAAAGTTCAAGAAATACATTTTAAAATTATCCACCAAATTTATCCGGTAAAATACAGAAATGAAACTCCTGAAGTGTGTGACTTTTGTAAATTGTGTCCGTGTTCTTCTAGATTGATACTGAGCTTATGTGTCCTGATTTATTCGATTTTAATATCAATCTGAAAAAGAAAGATATTTCTTTTTTATGCTAAGAATGACATGGTTAAAAAAAAAAGAAAAGATTATTCATATTAATTTTTTTTAAATTTTGTATGCCAAATATCAGATTCATAAATGTAAATGGTCACGTATGAAACCCTGTGTACAACACTAAAAATGATTTGGATCTGTACTTTGACGCGTGCGCGTCCGTGTGGATAAGTGAAATGAAAATAAGTGTAATCCTGCAGGATGAGCCTTCCTGCTGCTCCTGCGGCCCCCCGAGTCCACGGCCAGGTCAGAGATGAGCCCAGAATACGTTTAGTTTTCATTTTCATTATCCAGCTCAGCGGGTTCAGGAGGTTTCTGCAGGACTGAGGATGACGTCACAAAGTCCTGCAGGTGTCTGAAGACCAGCCAAACCAAGGTCAGACTGAGTGAAACCAGCAGGACATGGAGGACAGGGACAGGCTGAGAGCGTCATCGTCATGCAAGTTTATTTAGATTTAAATAAAGATTAGAATGAAGTTAAAATAGCTCACAGAGATGTTAAAGGTACAGTCTGTAAGAATCACTGACATCTAGCGGTAAAGATGGAAATTGCAAGAAAAGATGTTTTCTTTCAGATGACTTCATATTCTAAGCACCGTAGTGAATGTACGGTGGCTGTTAGTGGTCAAACTTCTTCCAGACATAAATATGTTTTTTTAATCTGAGTGTATCAGGGGTCTCGTAACTACTTTTATGTCTTTTAAGGCATTACTCATCCCAAACAGTCTCTAACTCCCATCAAACAAAGCTGCTACCGCAGTTTGAAAGTTCAGAGGGTTCTTACTTGACACCATTCCTTTGTCCTTTCAAGGACACCGTAGTAAAAAATGGTGGAACAAATATGGCAGCCTCCATATGTGCACCACCCAGCAAGTAGATATAAATGAGTCATTCTCAGGAAAATAAACATATAACGGCTGTTCTAGTGCAGCGATTACACATCAATAGAAACACAGTTTTTAATTATATATCACATTTTCTGCCACTGACCTTTGATTTTTTACATACTGTACCTTTAAACAGTGGGAGGTACATTTTTATAAATGAACAAATATCAGAAATATTGAGTTTTACTGTTTTGTGAAATAAATTATTTCTTCAATGGTGGTATGTCGGGTTTGAATGGGGGCTTGTCAAGGCGAAGAGCGCATGCGCTGAGGCTCAACAAGGAGCCCATGCGTGCTTAGTGGAGAATAGAAAAAGTCAAGATGTGCCACTACGTGGTTTAGTCAGAAAGTCAGACAACTTTAAATTGCACAATAATCCACGTTTTCTACATGAATGCGGGCACGGAAACTTTTGTAATGAATATTCCAAAGTTTAGAATCGACGTAAAAGTTGACGCTCATCGAGATAACGGCTGCTTTGATGGGCTGAAAAACTAATCATCGGAGTGAAGGGTCGTTGCAACGCGTCGCCACTAGACGATCTTTGTCCAGTGTGAGCCGTCGTGTGCGTCGGCCAGCGGAGAGCGAAGTAGCCGCAGTGAGGATGGGGAAAAAACAGAAGAAATCAGGAGAGGACAGGTAGAGAGCACGCGACGTGGCGCCACGCGGGGCTCGCCCACGCTGGTACCGAGCCGTGGGGAAGTTTCCGCCACATTAAAATGACCAAACCGCCCGTTTCCATCTGCTGACGCTGCTAGCTTAGCGCATAGGTGCGCTAGCAGATGCTAACCACGAGTCATTGGACGCGTGAGAGCGCAGGTGAGGCTGGAAACAGCCTGGAAATGAGTTACACCTGAGCTGACACGCAGGTGAGGCTGGAAACAGCCTGGAAATGAGTTACACCTGAGCTGACACGCAGGTGAGGCTGGAAACAGCCTTAACATGGCTTAAGATGAGTTACACAACGAGCTGACTCGCGCCCAGCTGGGCTATCCTCCTCCTGAGCGGTGTTTACCGGCCAGGGCTCCGGTGACAGCCCCGGAGCCGGCGCAGTTAGCCGGCAGCGAGTCCAGCTGCTGCCCGGAGCTGCGGTTCATGAGGCCGGCAGCTCCGGAGACGGCCTCCCGCTGCTCCGGTCCGTTTACCTGGATGGCTCCTGTCAGGACCGGCGTCAGGCTACGCTAGCCGCTAGCTGCTGGACAGATACCTGCCCCCCCCCCCCCGGCTGTCCTCACACCTGACGCAGCCACATGTCCACCTCTCAGTCCAGGCTTCTTACCTAAACTAAACGTGTCCAGGTGTCCCTGAACCGTCCCGGTGTCGTGCCAAGACAGTTATCCCCTCATATCCCACACATAGCTACTGCTGTAGATGTGGAGGAGTTTGTTCTTCATTTACTACAGTTACACGGGGGGGGGGGGGCATCGTAGCAGGTAGTGTAAGTCTGTCTGCTACGATGTGTGTCCCCTTATAGCTTAGGGTAAGGGGTAGGGGTAGAGTAAGGGGTAGGGGTTCCTACCAACTGTCATTGTGCAGTACACTACTGAGCGGGATACGATTTCTGTGGGGATAACTACCTTGGCACCGGGTTTCAGGCCAGTTCTGCTTCTGTCTGGGGGGGGGGGGGGGGATGTCTGACTGTCTGTTGTCTCTGTAAGCGCGTGGATCTGGATTTTCAGCTGTGGGGGTGATATTTTATGTATACGGATATTCTGGGTCTGTGGGTGATAAGTGTGTTTGGGTGATATTTCAGGTGTGGGGGTGGTGTTTTGGGTGTGTAGGGTGATATTTCAGGTGTGGTATTTTGGGTGTGTGTGTGTGTGGGGGGGGTGGTATTTCTGGTGCAAGTTTTATATTTAGGTGTGGGGTTTTATTTTTGGTGGGGGGTGGTATTTGTGTAAGTTTTTATATTTCAGGTGTGGGGGGTTAGGGATGGGCGATATGGACTAAAAAATGTATCACGATAATTTCTCTTATTTATCATGGTAACGATAAGTGACGATAAAAACTATCAGCAAAATATTTTGTATTATAAATCTGTCACTAAATTCTGTCTTGAATACAAAAAACTATAAGTCACTAAACTATATCAGTTAAGTTCAAGTAGTACACCTGTACTGCAAAACTGTGGTGACACCGTAAGGGGGGGAGGGGGGGAATCAAAGAAGTCTGAAATATGAGAACAAATTCCACATTTTGAACTGTAGCACTTTGAGATTTGAATTCAAATGTAAAGTGCGTTACAAATAAAATTCTAAATTATATTATTATTATTATTATTATTTATTGAAACGATGCAAACAGCAAAGCTAACTTGGCTTATTAGAAAAAACCAAAGTCGTGCAGCTGCAAAGCACAACCTGATAAATTGTCATGTCGCCATAAACACGATTAATTTAAGTTGTTATTGTGGGGAATTTCTTTGACGATATATCGCACACGATAAAATATGGCCCATCCCTAGTGGGGGTGATATTTCTGGTTTCAATTTTTATATTTCAGGTGTGGGGGTGGTATTTCTGGTGTAATGTGATATTTTAGGTGCGGGGGTGGTATTTTCGGGTGTGGGGGTGATATTTCAGGTGTGGGGTGGTGGTATTTCTGGTGTGTGGGTGATATTTTTGGTGTGGGGGTGGTATTTTTGTGGGGGTGTATTTCAGGTGTGGTATTTTGGGTGTGGGGGTGGTATTTTCGCTGTGGGGGTGGTATTTCAGGTGTAGGTGATATTTAGGTGGGGGTGGTATTTGGTTGTTAGTGTGATATTTCCGGTGTGATGTCACGTGTGGGGTGGTATTTTGGGTGTGGGGGGTGGTATTTCGGGTGTGGGGGTGATATTTCTGGTGTGGTATTTTTGGTGTGTGGGGGTGGTATTTTGGTTGTTGGGGTGATATTTCGGTGTGGTATTTCACGGTGGTGGGGTGGTTTTTGGGTGTGGGGGGTGGTATTTCGGGTGTGGGGGTGATATTTTGGTGTGGTATTTTGGGTGTGGGGGTGATATTTCGGGTGTGGGGGTGATATTTCGGTGTGGGGTCGTGGGGGTGATATTTCGGGTGTGGGGGTGGTATTTTGGGTGTGGGGGTAATATTTCCGGTGGTATTTTGTGTGGGGTGTGATATTTCCGTGTGTGGTATTTCAGGTGTGGGGTGGTATTTTGGGTGTGGGGGGGTGGTATTTTGGGTGTGGGGGTGATATTTCCGGTGTGGGGGTGGTATTTTGGGTGTGGGGGTAATATTTCCGGTGTGGGTGTGATATTTCGGGTGTGGGGGTGGTATTTTGGGTGGGGGGGGGGTGGTATTTCGGGTGTGGGGGTGATATTTCAGGGTGTGGTATTTCCGGTGTGGGGGTGATATTTCAGGTGTGGGGGTGGTATTTTGGGTGTGGGGGTGATATTTCCGGTGTGGGGTGGTATTTTGGGTGTGGGGGTAATATTTCGGTGTTGTGTGATATTTCCGGTGTGGGGGTGATATTTCGGGTGGGGGGTGGTATTTCGGGTTTGGGGGTGATATTTCCGGGTGTGGTATTTCCGGTGGTGGGGGTGATATTTCCGGTGTGGGGTGGTATTTTGGGTGTGGGGGTAATATTTCCGGTGTAAGTGTGATATTTCCGGTGTGGGGGTGATATTTCGGGTGGGGGGGTGGTATTTCGGGTGTGTGGGGGTGATATTTCCGGTGTGGTATTTCCGGTGTGGGGGTGATATTTCTGGTGTGGTGTATTTCCGGTGTGGGGGTGGTATGTTGGGTGTGGGGGTGATATTTCCGGTGTGGTATTTCAGGTATGGGGTGGTATTTTGGGTGTGGGGGTAATATTTCCGGTGTGTGATATTTTGGGTGTGGGGGTGATATTTCGGGTGGGTCCAGCCCTGCTGTTGCTGATTGGAGCCAGTGTCCCCGTCTGGCTCCAGCAGGCTGACCGGGGACAAAAGGAGGTCGCGGTCAGCAGCTTTGCACCGGCTCATTGTCCTGCTGCCTTGGGTCCAATCCCATTTCTCTTTTTTACCCTGTCCCCTTTGCCCCTGCCACAACAAAGCTATGAGGGGAGGGCTGAAAGTCAACCCTGCAAACTGGGACCCCCCCTTCCACAATGACATCCATCATCAGGGACCCGGCTTGTGTGGAAGCAGATGGAACCAGCCGTGTACAGCTGTGGTTTAACGTTGATCTGTGATGACATCCTTGCTGGTGTCGTCTCCATGACGACCTCCATGTAACAGAAGACCAGCAGTGATGTTGCTAAAGTTATTGATCATGTATCAGTAGATTATCAGGCTGCTGCAGAGCACCGCTGTTTCCAGCCTGCTAGCGTTCATGTAACGGAAGCTTCGACGTTAAACTCGACCATACAACCGTTTTCATACTTTTAAGCTTCATCTATGGAGGTAACATTTATATGTGTGGATGTTTTTGGACTCGGTAGCGGCCATCTTGCCAGTGATTTTCATACCCTTTAGTTTCAAGTGTGCTCCTGCAAAATCTTTGTTTGAAGGGGGTATATATCCCTCCCCCCTCCGTCCTAACGGGACACCCCTATAGTCCAGTGGCTTAGTGAAAGGATGGTGCAATTGTGGATAAAAGCACCATTTTTTGCATGATGGGTCCTTAGGTTCAGTTGTTCAGGTTTAGTCTAGGAGCCCTCGTCAAATATCTATTTCAAATATCCAATGCAAATCTATCAAAGTCAATGAGATATGTGAAAATCTGCTTAATATTTTTCAGCCTATATACACCATACAATGATCAGATTACTTTCAAATGTGATAAAATTGACTTATTTTGAAATTATTTAAATCACAGAACATGAAGTATCATCAGAAACACCTTTGTTGCTATGAACACTACAAATACGCATCATCGTCTGAAACATGTTTGGCTTATTTCATGAGAAACCCTTAATGCGCTTAGTGCTGATGACATGATTTGACATTTTTTGCCATGTTAGACAAAAACGTTCTTCATAAGGATCTATGAAACAAAGAGGCGCACCTGCATAGATGAGTTACTGGGAAACATGGCTGCATTTCAGCCATCTGACCAGACTGTGGCGCTGTTAGCAGAAACCCAACGTGATGTTACAGGAGGAAGCTCTACACCTCCGTTATTATGGATTTTAATGGGTTTATTTCAGTTCTTAAGTTCCTTTTCCAGTTTTACAGACAGACAGTAATGGCTCAGCCTTCTGCTGTATTGCCAGTTAATGTTTAAAAGCTCGTAAGGACCATCGGGTCTTCACAGTCCTTCCTTCCATCCTCATCTTAATTAACAGGAACCATTTAAAACTCAACTGGAACCATGTAAGTTGTTATCTACTTGTTTTTAAACACTAATTATTTGCCACTAGTTAGCCGTGTGCTAGCTGTTAGCCGTTAGCTGTTCTCTCAAAAATGAGGCCCTATGTCAAAAATCCTGAAATTCCCTTTTTCAGGTTGTGTCAAAAATGAAGAACTCGTTACATAAACATAATTCTTTTATTAAAAGTCTGCCTATATTGTGCAGTAATTTATGGACACCAGGCGTCTTGATTCTCCATTTTACACATCATTTTGGAGGCTTGATAATCAGTTGACAAATTCAAAGAAGATTCTTATGAGTCAAGATTTTCTTTTATGATATATTAATAAAACAGCTTTTGTGTTCTGTATGGATATTTCAAATATCAGTGTTGGGCTCCGAGGCTGAAAACCTGCACTAAGCCTCTGGACTACCACCCCTACACATGAACGTGCAGAACGGAGGGGGCGGGCTGAGGGGTGGAATGGGATTCAGCCTTGCTCAGTGACAGACTGTGGTCACGTGACCCGGTCACGTGACCCGCTCCCGCTCACCGCTGCGTTATCGCTGACGTTTCAGTGCCAAAGATGACGGCGTGGACATCGACGCTCTGGCTGCAGAGATCGAAGGAGCCGGAGCCTCCAGGGAGCAGAAAGGGAAGAAGAAGAAGAAAGGAGCCAAGAAGGAGGACTTTGAGTACGCTGCCGTCTCTTCTTCTTCTGCTGTGTCTGTGGTGTCCTCCGTTAACGGTGTGTTCTCCTCCCGCAGCGAGGACGACATCCTGAAGGAGCTGGAGGAGCTGTCCCTGGAGACGCAGGGGGGCAAGAAGGTGAGGACGTGAAGGACGGCACATCAGCTGCTCGCCACGTTGTCTCTGACGCCCGCGTCCTTTCCTGTCCTGTCCTGTCCTGTCTGCAGGGAGACTCCACAGAAGAAGTGGAGGTAGAGCCTCCCAAACCAGAGAAGAAGAAGACCAGGAAGGGGAAGAAGGGCGAAGAGGAGGAGGGCGATGAAGGCCAAGTAGGAGAGAGGAACGGACAGCAGGACAGGAAGGTGGGACGCTGTCCTCTCTTTGTCTTCATCCTCAGATTTATTTACAGCACTTATTCAGATATTCAGATAAGTATTATCTGTAAAACAGAATATTACTTCTATTTTTACTACACCTGAGTAGTAGTAGCAGCTCCATCATGTTTTTATTTTTAAAATATTTCTGTTGAACCACAGTTCTAAATCAATGTCATGATTTTTCATTTTTATTGTTTTAGAAATAGTTTTATATTATTTATTTTTTGTTTCATTTTTTAAAGTAATTACATTTTATATTTGTTTTATTTAGATATATTTTTTAGAATTTTGTTTATTTCAGCTGATTTCACTGACAGCTGGTTTGTGTCCTCTACGGGAGGGGGTGGATCATTCCGAGGACGACCGTGAATGTTAAGGCTGGGAAAAATATCAATACACTGAAAAATCGCAATATGTTCATTGTCTGATATTATATAGATATTTTAAAATGCAGTATTGATCTATTTTACTAACAAAATCTAACGAGATTTTGTTCTGATACGAAATCTCGCGAGATTTCATAAGAACACGCCGAAATTTATGATTTTATGATATATATAACAACAAAATTTTAAGAGAACGATGAAAATTCCCCAGATTGCGTTGGTAAAATAGATCAATATCATGTTTTTAAATATCGATATGATATCAGCATTTGAAAATATTGTGATATTTCAGCGAATCGATAATTTAAAATGTGGTATCAGTCTATTTTACTAGCAAAATCTTGCTACATTTTGTTGTTTTGATATAAAATCTCAAGATTTTGGCAGGTTCTTATGAAGTCTCACGAGATTTTGTATCAGAACGACAACATTTCAAGAGAGTGATGAAAATTCGTGAAATTTAGTTGGTAAAATAGAGCAATATTGAGTTTTTAAATGTTAGCATATGAAAATATGATATTTCAGTGTATTGATATTTTAAAATGCGGAATCAATCTATTTTACTATCAAAATCTTGCGAGATTCTGTTCTGATACGAAATCTTACGTGTTTTTGCAAAATCTCGTGAGATTTTGGCATGTTCTTATGAAATCTCGCAAGATTTTGAATCAGAACGACAAACTTTCAAGAGAATGATGAAAATTCGCAAGACTTAGTTGGTAAAATAGATCAATATCCAATTTTTAAATATCAATATGATATCAGCATATGAAAATATCGTGATATTTTAGTGTGTCGATATTTTTTCCCAGCCCTAGTACAAGTTCAACCTGTGTCTGTCCCCAGGCTCCGCCTCCTGCTGCTCCGTCCGAGTCCGACGACGACAGCGCCTCCCGCTCCCGCCTGAAAAACAAGGGCGGGAAGAAAGAAAAGAGAGCCCCGGTGTCCGACGAGGAGGAGGACCACGACAGAGATGAAGACACGAGGAGAGGAGGAGGAGGAGGAGGAGGCGGGGAGGAGGACCAGTCTGGCGACGAGGATGAGGAGTTCGCCTCCAGGAGAGACAAGAAGAAGAAGAACAAAGGGAAGGCGGCGAAGGCAGACAGCGAGGATGAGGAGGAGGCGCTGGATGACGACGGCGGGTTCAAGATGAAGACGGCAGCACAGAAGAAGGCGGAGAAGAAGGAAAGGGAGAGGAAGAAGAAGGAGGAGGAGAGGATGAAGGCCAAGAAGATGAAGGAGAAGGAGAGCGCCGCCGAGGCTAAGAAAGAGCCGGCAGAGGCCACGCCCCCTCAGCCGGAGCCCCCTGCAGCCGTGATGGAGGAAGCAGAGGGGGCGGAGCCAGCAGCAGAGGGTATGACATCACTGGGTTGATCATGATGGATGGAGGTGCTAAAATCCTCAGTTCTCTCTTCTTCTGTCCTCCAGGAGACGATGCAGAGGGGGACAAGAAGAAGAAGGACAAGAAGAAGAAGAAGGGAGAGAAGGAGGAGAAGGAGAAGGAGAAGAAGAAGGGTCCCAGCAAGGCCACGGTGAAGGCCATGCAGGAGGCGCTGGCCAAGATGAAGGAGGTGAGGCATCGTGGGTAACGGAGTCATGCTGGAGTCTGCCGCTCCTCTGACATGGTGGTCTTTGCAGGAGGAGGAGCGGGCCAAGAGGGAGGAGGAGGAGCGTCTGAGGAGGCTGGAGGAGCTGGAGAAGCAGAGGCAGGAGCAGGTAAGAGAATCAAGCGCCTCCTTCCTCTGTCCTGCTGTAGTCCGTCTCTGAGTCGGAGATGTGTCCTCCTTCAGGAGCGCCTGGAGCAGGAGCGCAAGGAGAAGAGGAAGCAGAAGGAGAAGGAGCGCAAGGAGCGTCTGAAGAAGGAGGGCAAGCTGCTGACCAAGGCCCAGAGGGAGGCTCGTGCCCGGGCCGAGGCCACGCTCAAGCTGCTGCAGGCTCAGGGTCAGTGGGGGGGGGGGCTCGCGTCTGTCCTCATGTCCGTCCTGGAGCTGAGCGTCTCCGTGTCTGTCCAGGTGTGGAAGTGCCATCCAAAGACTCGGTGCCAAAGAAGAAGCCGGTGTACGGGGACAAGAGGAGGAGGAAGCCCAACGCCCAGACCCCCGAAGGTGCCGCACGCACAACACGCCCACCACACGCCCACCACACCCACACATCCCACATGCCTCACATGCCCTGCCTCTCTGCACACCCTGCAGCCCCACACATCCCACATGCCCCACACGCCCTGCAGGCCCACACATCCCACACGCCCCACACGCCCTGCAGGCCCACACATCCCACACGCCCCACACGCCCTGCAGGCCCACACATCCCACACGCCCCACCTGCCTCCCCGCACACCCTGCAGCCTCACACATCCCACATGCTCTTCACGCCCCTGCAGCCCCACACACCCAACACATCCCACATTCCCTTCATGCCCTGCAGCCCCACACACCCCACATGCCCTGCAGCCCACCCCTCCCCTCCCTGCACGCCCTGCAGCCCCACACACCCCCATGCCCTGCACGCCCTGCAGCCCCACACACCCCCATGCCCTGCACACCCTGCCTCCCCGCACGGTCTGCAGCCCCTCACACCCACCGCTCACAGTTAGCTTACTCTTCTCTGCTTCTCAGAAACATCAGAGGTCACCTCCCCCACCTCGGAAACTCCGGAGCCCGTTGCCATGGAGACGGAGGCTGCAGCAGCGGAGCCAGGTGAGACCGGCAGGCAAACAGGTGAGGAGGTGGAGAGGGAGCGGAGGGTAACGGTGTTTGCTCTGTGTGCAGAGGTGAAGCCGGACGCCGCCGTGGACGACTGGGAGGCCATCGCCAGCGAGGAGGAGAAAGGTGAGCCGCGGTGCGACACGCACAGAATTCCCCCAGAAACATGATGTGATGAATGATTCCTGCTTTTATTTATGAATGAACAGTGAGGAACAGAAGGGCCCGAAGAGAAGCAGGTACTGGTCTTAGAGCCGAGTAGGCCTGCTCTAGTTCTAGTCCCCGTGTCCCACATGTGGAAAGGTTGAGTCTGTGTGCAAAACCCGAGCGAGGAGCCGCGTTTGATTCCCCGTAGAAGAAAAACAACACGTGACACGCTGAAGCCGAGACTTCATACGAGCCGGTTCCAGGAGCACCGGCCCATTCTGGTCTGAACCGGATCCCAGTACCAGCTGGTCCATCAGGCGTAGTCCGGGTTCCCGGTGTCCCGGGTCTGGTCCAGTTACAGACCATCAGCTGATAAGCGTCTCGGCTTCATCATCTCACGTGTTGTTTACGTGTTTGGGAGCTAGCTTGTCCTCGGTAGCATGTGCCTCTGCTAGCCTGAGCTAGTGATGCGGCCCGGCTGTTGTTTATGACTACATGCTTGTTGTTGTTTGTCTCTACATAATAAACGGGAGCTGATTTTATTATTCACAAGTCTGCAGATTAACAGCCTGGTTGACTTAACGGGTGCCAGCCTGGTTTGATATTCTGGACGTTAGATCTGTTGGTGTGATGTGACTGAACTCACAAAGTAAACAAACAAACAAACAAATGGGACACTCACGTACATCCACCTCCTCTGTCTCTGTGTCAGAGCTGAAAAAAGTCCACATTGAGGTTAAAGAGGAGAAAGCTTCTCCTTCTCAGCCTGCTGCCAGTGAGGAGGAGGAGGAGGATGATGACGAGGAGGAAGATGATGAGGAGGACGATGAAGACGAGGAGGAAAGTGAGGAGGATGGTGAGGTGGAGAAGGAGGCGGCTCCGGCAGTTCAAGTGAAGAGGAGGGCCGTGAGCGAGGACGAGAGCAGCGAGAGCGACGAGGATGACGGGAGGACGAAGGAGGAGCGTCTGTACGACCGCGCCAAGAGGAGGATAGAGGTGAGATGCAGGAACGCGGGAGGAGTGGGAGCTCGTCTCCTTCAGCCCGTCTCTGACTCCTACCATGTTTGTCTCCATAGAAACGCAGAGCGGAGAATTTAAAGAACGTGGACACGGATCGGCTCAGAGCGCCGGTGGTGTGTGTGCTGGGACACGTGGACACGGGCAAGACCAAGATCCTCGATAAGGTTTACTGACTGTTTGCCGTTCACTGATTACCGAGTGTTTGCTGTTTACTGATTACTGACTATTTGCTGTTTACTGGCCGTTTACTGACTGTTTACCGTTCACTGATTACTGACTGTTTGCTGTTTACTGGCTGTTTAGTGGCCGTTTACCGTTTACTGATTACTGACTGTTTGCTGTTTACTGACTGTTTACTGGCCGTTTACCGTTTACTGATTACTGACTATTTGCTGTTTACGTACTGTTTTGCTGGCCGTTTACTGACTGTTTACTGATTACTGTCTGTTTACTGATTACTGACTGTTTGCTGTTTACTGACTGTTTACTGATTACTGCCTGTTTGCTGTTTATGTACTGTTTACTGGCAGTTTACTGACTGTTTACTGATTACTGACTGTTTGCTGTTTACGTACTGTTTACTGACTGTTTACTGACGTTTACTGATTACTGACTGTTTGCTGTTTACTTAATGTTTACTGGCGTTTACTGACTGTTTGCTGTTCACTTACTGTTTACTGATTACTGACTGTTTACTGTTTACTGACTGTTTACTGTTTACTTGCTGTTTACTGACTGTTTACCGTTCACTGATTACTGACTATTTGCTGTTTACTTACAGTCAGTATACTGGCCGTTTACTGACTGTTTACTGATTACTGACTGTTTGCTGTTCACTTACTGTTCATTATTTACCAGCTGCTTATCATTTACCTGCTATTTTCCAGCTGTTTACCATTTTATTATAGTTAACCAGTTATTTACGGTTCAACACCGGCAGCCAGTAAACAGCCGGTATTGAACACAGTTGTGTTGTGGTGCCTGCAGTCATAGATTTATATATATAATGGCGGTTATATACATCGTATCTATTTATAATGGCGGTTATATACATCGTATCTATATATAATGGCGGTTATATACATCGTATCTTATATATAATGGCGGTTATATACATCGTATCTATATACAATGATGGTTTTATACATCGTATCTATATATAATGGCGGTTATATACATCATATCTATATGCAATGATGGTTATATACTTCATATCTATATATAATGGCGGTTATATACATCGTATCTATATACAATGATGGTTTTATACATCGTATCTATATTTAATGGCGGTTATATACATCGTATCTATATATAATGGCGGTTATATACATCATATCTATATACAATGATGGTTATATACATCGTATCTATATATAATGGCGGTTATATACATCGTATCTATATATAATGATGGTTATATACTTCATATCTATATATAATGGCGGTTATATACATCGTATCTATATGTAATGATGGTTATATACTTCATATCTATATATAATGGCAGTTATATACATCGTATCTATATACAATGATGGTTTTATACATCGTATCTATATACAATGATGGTTATATACATCGTATCTATATATAATGGCGGTTATATACTTCATATTTATATATAATGGCGGTTATATACATCGTATCTATATACAATGATGGTTATATACATCGTATCTATATATAATGGCGGTTATATACATCGTATCTATATATAATGGTGGTTATATACATCGTATCTATATATAATGGCGGTTATATACATCGTATCTATATTTAATGGCGGTTATATACATCGTATCTATATATAATGGCGGTTATATACATCGTATCTATATATAATGATGGTTATATACATCGTATCTATATATAATAATGGTTATATACATCGTATCTATATATAATGGCGGTTATATACATCGTATCTATATATAATGGCGGTTATATACATCGTATCTATATATAATGGCGGTTATATACATCGTATCTATATATAATGGCGGTTATATACATCGTATCTATATATAATGGCGGTTATATACATCGTATCTATATATAATGGCGGTTATATACATCGTATCTATATATAATGGCGGTTATATACATCGTATCTATATATAATGGCGGTTATATACATCGTATCTATATATAATGGCGGTTATATACATCGTATCTATATATAATGGCGGTTATATACATCGTATCTATATATAATGGCGGTTATATACATCGTATCTATATATAATGGCGGTTATATACATCGTATCTATATATAATGGCGGTTATATACATCGTATCTATATATAATGGCGGTTATATACATCATATCTATATATAATCATGGTTATATACATCGTATCTATATATAATGGCGGTTATATACATCGTATCTATATATAATGGCGGTTATATACATCGTATCTATATATAATGGCGGTTATATACATCGTATCTATATATAATGGTGGTTATATACATCGTATCTATATATAATGGCGGTTATATACATTATCTATATATAATGGTGGTTATATACATATCTATATATAATGGTGGTTATATACATCGTATCTATATATAATGGTGGTTATATACTCATATCTATATATAATGGTGGTTATATACATCGTATCTATATATAATGGCGGTTATATACATCGTATCTATATATAATGATGGTTATATACATCTATCTATATATAATGGCGGTTATATACATCGTATCTATATATAATGGTGGTTATATACATATCTATATATAATGGTGGTTATATACATCATATCTATATATAATGGTGGTTATATACATCGTATCTATATATAATGGCGGTTATATACATCGTATCTATATATAATGGCGGTTATATACTCATATCTATATATAATGGTGGTTATATACATCGTATCTATATATAATGGCGGTTATATACATCGTATCTATATATAATGATGGTTATATACACGTATCTATATATAATGGTGGTTATATATATCTGTATATAATGGTTATATATATCTATCTATATATAATGGCGGTTATATACATCGTATCTATATATAATTGCGGTTATATACATCGTATCTATATATAATGGCGGTTATATACATCATATCTATATATAATCACGGTTATATACATCGTATCTTTATTTAATGCCGGTTATATACATCGTATCTATATATAATGGCGGTTACATACATCGTATCTATATATAATGGCAGTTATATACATCGTATCTATATATAAGTGGCTGTTGTAGCATTTCTATATGTAATGGCAGTTATATACTTCTTTATCTATATTTAATGCCGGTTATATACATCGTATCTATATATAATGGCGGTTACATACATCGTATCTGGGATATTTAATGCCGGTTATATACATTATTTCTATATATAAGCTGACGGTTATATACATCGTATCGTATATTTAATGGGTAGAATTATATACATCGTATCTATGAATACAATCACGATTATATACACGTATCTAATTGTAGCCCTACATCGTATCTATATATAATGATGGTTATATACATATCTATATATAATGGCGGTTATATACATCGTATCTATATATAATGGCGGTTATATACATCGTATCTATATATAATGATGGTTATATACATCTATCTATATATAATGGCGGTTATATACATCGTATCTATATATAATGACGGTTATATACATCGTATCTATATATAATGGTGGTTATATACATCGTATCTATATATAATGGCGGTTATATACATCGTATCTATATATAATGATGGTTATATACATCATATCTATATTTAATGGCGGTTATATACATCGTATCTATATATAATGGTGGTTATATACATCGTATCTATATATAATGGTGGTTATATATATCGTATCTATATATAATGATGGTTATATACATATCTATATATAATGGCGGTTATATACATCGTATCTATATATAATGGTGGTTATATACATCGTATTTATATATAATGATGGTTATATACATATCTATATATAATGGCGGTTATATACATCGTATCTATAGATAATGATGGTTATATACATATCTATATATAATGGTGGTTATATACATCGTATCTATATATAATGGTGGTTATATATCGTATCTATATATAATGATGGTTATATAATCATATCTATATATAATGGCGGTTATATACATCGTATCTATAGATAATGGCGGTTATATACATATCTATATATAATGGTGGTTATATACATCGTATCTATATATAATGGTGGTTATACATCTCTTCCTGCAGCTCCGACACACACATGTCCAGGACAGCGAGGCAGGAGGCATCACACAGCAGATCGGAGCCACCAACGTTCCCAAGGAGACCATTGAGGAGCAGACCAAGATGGTTAAAAATGTACGATGTCTCACTCTGATGTATAAATGCTGCCAGTGTAGAAGGCTGTTTATTAACCTGGACCGTTGCTGCAGTTTGACAGGGAAAGCGTCAAGATTCCCGGCATGCTGATCATCGACACACCTGGACACGAGTCCTTCAGGTAATGTCAGGACGGACGTCCTCACCGATCCCACCATCTGTCGTCTGTCCCCTGACCGCCTGTCTGTCTCCATAGCAACCTGAGGAACAGGGGCAGCTCTCTGTGTGACATCGCCATCCTGGTGGTGGACATCATGCACGGCCTGGAGCCCCAGACGCTGGAGTCCATCAACCTGCTGAAGGAGAAGAAGTGCCCCTTCATCGTGGCCCTGAACAAGGTCGGCTGCAGCACCACAGAAGAAGAAGAGCTGCTCCTCTGTGGTTGTAACCGTGTTGTTGTTGTCAGGTCGACCGTCTGTACGACTGGAAGAGGAGTCCGGACACGGACGTGGTGGCCACGCTGAAGAAGCAGAAGAAGAACACCAAGGACGAGTTCGACGAACGAGCCAAAGCGGTCATCGTAGAGTTCGCTCAGCAGGTGATTGCATCATCACTCACCAGCCAATCAGAGCTCACGCGTACGTCCAGTCCTTCACCAACCTGCTCCCCCTCCCTCAGGGTCTCAATGCCGCCCTGTTCTACGAGAACAAAGACCCGCGGACGTTCGTGTCCCTGGTTCCCACCTCCGCCCACAGCGGGGACGGCATGGGGAACCTCATCGCCCTGCTGGTGGAGCTGACCCAGAGCATGCTGGCCCGCCGCCTGGCACACTGCGACGAGCTGCGCGCCCAGGTCATGGAGGTGAGTCTGCTCCTGCTCCCCCTGCTCCCCCTCCCCGTCCTCCTCACTGCTCCCCCTCACCCAGAGCATGCTGGCCCGCCGCCTGGTACACTGTGACGAGCTGCGCGCCCAGGTCATGGGGGTGAGACTGCTCCCTCCTCCTCCTCACTGCTCCTCTCTCCTCAGATGAAAGCCCTCCTCGGCATGGCATCCTCCCCTCCTCCTCCTCCTCCCCCTCCTCACTGCTCCTCTCTCCTCAGGTGAAAGCCCTCCCCGGCATGGGAACCTCCCCTCCTCCTCATCCTCCTCCCCCTCCTCACTGCTCCTCTCTCCTCAGGTGAAAGCCCTCCTTGGCATATGTACCTCCCCTCCTCCTCCTCCCCCTCCTCACTGCTCCTTTCTCCTCAGGTGAAAGCCCTCCCCGGCATGGGAACCTCCCCCCCTCCTCCTCCCTCCTCCCCCTCCTCACTGCTCCTCTCTCCTCAGGTGAAAGCCCTCCCCCGGCATGGGAACCTCCCCCCCTCCTCATCTCCTCCTCCCCCTCCTCACTGCTCCTCTCTCCTCAGGTGAAAGCCCTCCCCGGCATGGGAACCTCCCCTCCTCCTCATCCTCCTCCCCCTCCTCACTGCTCCTCTCTCCTCAGGTGAAAGCCCTCCCCGGCATGGGAACCTCCCCTCCTCCTCATTCTCCTCCCCCTCCTCACTGCTCCTTCCTCCTCAGGTGAAAGCCCTCCTTGGCATGGGAACCTCCCCTCCTCCTCATTCTCCTCCCCCTCCTCACTGCTCCTCTCTCCTCAGGTGAAAGCCCTCCCCGGCATGGGAACCTCCCCTCCTCCTCATCCTCCTCCCCCTCCTCACTGCTCCTCTCTCCTCAGGTGAAAGCCCTCCCCGGCATGGGAACCTCCCCTCCTCCTCATTCTCCTCCCCCTCCTCACTGCTCCTTCCTCCTCAGGTGAAAGCCCTCCCCGGCATGGGAACCTCCCCTCCTCCTCATCCTCCTCCCCCTCCTCACTGCTCCTCTCCTCCTCAGGTGAAAGCCCTCCCCGGCATGGGAACCTCCCCCTCCTCCTCCTCCTCCCCCTCCTCACTGCTCCTCTCTCCTCAGGTGAAAGCCCTCCCCGGCATGGGAACCACCATCGACGTCATCCTGATCAACGGCCGCCTGCGGGAGGGGGAGACCATCATCGTGCCGGGGGTGGAGGGGCCCATCGTGACGCAAATCAGAGGTCTGCTGCTGCCCCCGCCTCTGAAGGAGCTCCGGGTGAAGGTGAGACCAGGTCACCTGTGTGGGGGGGGGGTCTGCAGGTTTAGTGACTGACGGTGTGATGTGTGGAACCAGAACCAGTACGAGAAGCACAAGGAGGTGTCCACGTCTCAGGGGGTGAAGATCCTGGGGAAAGACCTGGAGAAGACGCTGGCAGGGCTCCCCCTACTGGTGGCCCACAGAGACGACGAGGTCCCGGTCCTCAGGGTACGCTTGCTCTTCTTGTTGGTGTCTGCAACAGTCCCCCCCCCCCCTCTGTCTCCCAGTTTACCCAGTTTTCATGTTCCAGGATGAACTGGTGCGGGAGCTCAAGCAGACTCTGAGCTGCATCAAGCTGGAGGAGAAGGGGGTCTACGTCCAGGCCTCCACGCTGGGGTCCCTGGAGGCTCTGCTGGAGTTCCTGAGGACGTCCAAAGTCCCCTGTACGTGCCTGTCCGACTGGTTACCAACTGTTTATCTATCTTGCTGTCCTTCACGATTGTTTATCTATGAGTCTGTTTACCGACTGTTTATCTACGAGTCTGACCTTTTATGGGCTGTTTATCTATGAGTCTGTTTACCGACTGTTTATCTACGAGTCCGACCTTTTATGGGCTGTTTATCTATGAGTCTGTTTACCGGCTGTTTATCTACGAGTCTGACCGTTTATGGGCTGTTTATCTATGAGTCTGTTTACCGACTGTTTACGTACGAGTCCGACTGTTTACCGGCTGTTTATCTACGAGTCTGACCGTTTATAGGCTGTTTATGAGTCTGTTAACTGACTGTTTATCTACGAGTCCGACTGTTTACCGGCTGTTTATCTACGAGTCTGACCATTTATGGGCTGTTTATCTATGAGTCTGTTTACCGACTGTTTATCTACGAGTCCGACTGTTCACCGACTGTTTATCTATGAGTCTGACCGTTTATGGGCTATTTCTGAGTCTGTTTACCGACTGTTTAATTATGAGTCTGACTGTTTACCGGCTGTTTATCTACGAGTCTGACCATTTATGGACTGTTTATCTATGAGTCTGTTTACCGACTGTTTATCTACGAGTCCGACTGTTCACCGACTGTTTATCTATGAGTCTGACTGTTTACCGACCATTTGTCTACCCGTCTGTCTGACTACCGGCTGTTCATCTACCCGTCTGTCTGACTACCGGCTGTTCGTCTACCCGTCTGTCTGACTACCGGCTGTTCGTCTACCCGTCTGTCTGACTACCGGCTGTTCATCTACCCGTCTGTCTGACTACCGGCTGTTCATCTACCTGTCTGTCTGACTACCGGCTGTTCATCTACCCGTCTGTCTGACTACCGGCTGTTCGTCTACCTGTCTGTCTGACTACTGGCTGTTCGTCTACCCGTCTGTCTGACTACCGGCTGTTTGTTCACATATTTCCAGGTTTACTGCTCTGTTTACTTGTTTGTTTACCTCCACCCCTCTGAGTCTCCTGTGTGTTTTGCTGCAGTATGCAGGCATCAACATCGGTCCAGTTCATAAGAAGGACGTGATGAAGGCGTCCACCATGTTGGAACACGACCCTCAGTACGTCACGGCCCAGTTTTAAGCTGACAACTGCATCTTAGCAGATTTATTTCCTTTGTCACGACTCAAACGCTGACGTGACTGTTCAGGTACGCGGTGATCCTGGCGTTTGACGTGAAGGTGGAACGGGAGAGTCAGGAGATGGCCGACAGTCTGGGAGTCCGGATCTTCTCGGCTGAAATCATCTACCACCTGTTTGACGCTTTCACCAAGTACAGAGAGGACTACAAGAAGGCCAAGCAGGACGAGTTCAAGTAGGGAGCCTTTCCTGGTGTCGTCCATCCTCACATTAGTGTCTCTGTCTGTCTTTATCCTCACATGAACTCACCTGGCTGAGAAAAACCGCATCAAACTAACAGCAGTGATCCAGAACAAAAGTTCAGGCCGTGAAACCCGGAGATCTCACAGACTGCTGGATGATGCCTGGAGAAGATGAAGATGGTTTCCATGGAAGGCTGATGGTGTCTCGTATGTTGCAGGCATGTAGCCGTGTTCCCGGTCAAGCTGCGGGTCCTTCCTCAGTTCATCTTCAACTCCAGAGACCCCATTGTGATGGGGGTCTCCGTGGACGCAGGAGTCCTGAAGCAGGGAACGCCGCTCTGCGTTCCCAGCAAAGGGGTGAGACTCGCTGATACGCTGCTGGTGGTTTCCCTCAAACACCAGGTGAGACGTCTGACGTCGGCCTGTTGTCGTGTGCTTTTCAGTTCGTTGACATCGGCATAGTAACCAGTATCGAGATGAACCACAAGCCTGTTGACACGGCCAAGAAAGGCCAAGAGATCTGTGTCAAGATTGAGCCCATCCCCGGGGAGTCGCCCAAGATGTACGGCCGCCACTTTGAAGCCACTGACATCATCGTTAGCAAGGTAAGGACTCAGATGCTGACGCAGGGCGGGGCTTCAGGTGAGGGTGGGGCTTCGGACACATGTGAGAGAAAGTAGAGTCCAGTCCAGATACCCCCTCCATGAGGTTAAAGATGAAGAAGTTGTAGTCGTTAAACCTTCAGCTGGGTCACTGGGGCCCATTTGGATGGAAGACCACTACTCCTTTGTACTCAAAGGTAGTAAAATAGTACCTGTGCATCATACAGGGGAACTGCAGATGGTGGATCATCAAAGTTTTAACTTGAGGAACATTTTTCTGAACTTGTTCCACAACTTTTAGTCAGTTTGTCTCAGATTGGTGAACCTCTGTCCATCTGAGAGACTCAGAAATGCTCCTTTATACTCCTTAATGTCATGTTACTGGCCTGTTCCCTGTTAAACCGTTTGTTTGTGGTACTTAAAGTACCATTAGATACTGTAAAGTACCATACTGCAAAGTACTGTGGAGTACCATAAAGTACCGTAAGATACTGTGAAGTACCGCAAAGTACCGTAAGATACTGTTAAGTATGGTAAAGTATCATAAGATACTGTAAAGTACCGTAAGATGCTGTTAAGTACAGTACTGTAAAGTACCGTAAAGTTCTGTAAAGTACCGTAACATTCTGTAAAGTGCGGTAAAGCACTGTGAAGTACCGTAAGTTACTGTAACGTACTCTGAAGTACCATAAAGGATGTAAAAGTACTGAAAGGTACTGTAAAATACTATGAAGTACTGTAAAGTTTTGTGAAGTATCATAAAGCTCTGTAAAGTACCATAAGATACTGTTAGGTACTGTGAAGTACAGTAGGGTAAAGTACTGTGAAGTACTGTAAGATACAGTAAAGTGCTGTCAAATACTGTCAAGTACTGCAGGATAGCGTAAACTACTGTGAAGTACCATAAAGTTACGTAACGTTTTGTAAAGTACTGGAAAGGATCGTAATATTTTGTAAAGCACTGCAAGATACTGTAAAGTACTGTCAAGTAACGTAAAGTTTTGTGAATTACTGTAGAGTTCCATAAATTACTGTAAAGTACAGTAAGATACTGTGAAGTACTGTAAAGTTTGGCAAAGTACTGTAAAGCACCGTACGATTCTGTAAAGTACTGTGAGATTCTGTGAAGTACCACAAAGTATTGTAAGATACTGTAAAGGTCTATGAATTACTGTAAAGTGTTGTTAAGTACCAAAAGGTTCTATGAAATGCCATAAGATTTTGTAAAGTACTGTGAAGTACCCTAAAGTATTGTGAAAACTGTGAAGCTCTGTAAAGTACAGTAAGATGATTTTAAGTACTATGAAGCACTGTGAAGTATTGTGTAGTACTGTAAAATACTCTAAGAATCAGTAAAGTACCTTGAAGTACCATAAAGTTCTGTAAAGCACTGTGAAGTAAAAGTAAAGTACCGTTGGGGGAGTTGGTAGCGTAGTGGTAATGTCTCAGGCTTTGACGCGGCAGACCCGAGTTCGAATCCCCGACACAGTACTCAGGTAAACTACCGTGGAACTAGCAGCCCCCTGCTCTCTGGTCCAACCTGAGATGGTTAAATGCAGAGAATGAATTTCTTAATTGGCTCTCTAATTAGGATTAATAAAGTATATATCTTTTTCAAATTTGGTAAAGTAACATACTATGAAGTCTAGTAAAGTATGGTTAAGTACTGTAAAGTATTGTGAAGTTCTGTAAAATAACATAACATACTATAAAGTCCGGTAAAGTATGGTGAAGTACCGTAAAGCCTGGTATAAGTGTGCAGAGGTGAGTCGGTAGGATTGCATGGATATGGGGAAGAGTTATGGTAATGTCCAGCAGGATGTCTTCATGTTGGAGCTGAAAACTCGAGCTGAAAGAGCACTTACTGTTTATCAGAAGAGAAGGGGGCGGGGCTTATGCCATCTAGGGGTGGGGCGTAGGCCCTCCAGGGTAGAGCTTATGCCCTCTAGGGCGGGGTGTATTCCCTCTAGGGGTGGGGCTTATATCCACTAGGAGCGGGGCGTATGCCCTCTAGAGGCAGGGCGTATGCCCCCTAGGGGAAGGGCGTATGCCCTCTAGGGGAAGGGCGTATGCCCTCTAGGGGCAGGGCGTATGCCCTCTAGAGGAAGGGCGTATGCCCTCTAGGGGAAGGGCGTATGCCCCCTAGGGGAAGGGCGTATGCCCTCTAGGGGAAGGGCGTATGCCCTCTAGGGGAAGGGCGTATGCCCTCTAGAGGCAGGGCGTATGCCCCCTAGGGGAAGGGCGTATGCCCTCTAGGGGAAGGGCGTATGCCCTCTAGGGGCAGGGCGTATGCCCTCGAGAGGAGGCGGGGTGCGGCCTCTAGGGCCGGGGCTTATGCCCTCTAGGGGGGGGGCGCATGCCTAGGGGAGGGGGGCGTATGCCCCCTAGGGGCAGGGCGTATGCCCTCTAGAGGAAGGGCGTATGCCCTCTAGGGGAAGGGCGTATGCCCTCTAGGGCCGGGGCTTACGCCCTCTAGGGCGGGGCGTAGGCCCTCTAGGGTGGGGCTTGTGCCCTCTAGGGCGGGGCGTAGGCCCTCTAGGGCGGGGCTTACGCCCTCTAGGGCGGGGCGTAGGCCCTCTAGGGTGGGGCTTGTGCCCTCTAGGGCGGGGCGTAGGCCCTCTAGGGCGGGGCTTACGCCCTCTAGGGCGGGGCGTAGGCCCTCCAGGTGTGCGGGACTGTTTCAGCATTCTGGTTCTGGTTCCAGATCACGCGGGCCTCCATCGACGCTCTGAAGAACTGGTTCCGGGACGAGATGCAGAAGACGGACTGGCAGCTGATCATGGAGCTGAAGAAGACCTTCGAGATCATCTGAGGAGCAGCAGACGTCCTCCTGAGACGCAGCGGAGGACGCAGCGGAGGACACGGGGGGGGGGGGGGGGGTTTTCTGTGAGAAACGAGGAGCTTTCCGCTGTTGTAAACAGCGATACGTCACACACACACTCTCAGTATTCCAACGTGCCTGCTCTCCAGCATCGTTGCTCCTCTGGTCTGTGCTGCTGCTTCATCTCTCAGGCTCCGCCCCCTCCCCAGACCGGAGCCTGGAACTGGACTCTGCCGCGACGGCCATGTTGGACGTTTGGGGGGGGGGGCGGAGCAGATTTTAAACTGTTTTTGCTGATGTAATAAATTCCCCTGCTTCTACCGAGACGTGCAGACGTGTTTGTGTGCCGGCTCACCGGCGTGTGGATGACCAGGGGCTCGCCTGCAGAGGTCTAGATCAGTTCCCAGCTGAGGGGACGGGTGAGACGTCCAGTCTCACCTGCAGGACAGACGTCCTCTCTGTTTGAAATAAACTTTATTCAAATGTCCAAACATGGCAGTTCGTGGTTGTTTAGATTCTCTAGCAGACGAGAAAGTCACAGACCGATTGAACTAGATCAGGTCAAATAAGTGGAGTTAAAGGGACTTGAGGCAAGATTAAGAAACGAAACTCGCGACTGCCGCGATTGGCGCTTCGGGTAACTGCAGCCACGAGCCAAGCCGTCACGGGAGCACAAACTGAAGCTATGATGCTGTTTACTCACCTTTTTCTCCGTAGTTATACTTTTTAGTGTCTTTCAGTTGATCTAGATCGTATTCTGATGGCAGAATAATCCATAACTATCGCTTACGGTGTTTTTATTTAACATGACCGTCTTTTCCTGCATCAAAACTGCAGATGTAGCGTCATTTGATGTCATGTCCGCAGGACAGCGCGGGAAATTCGGACATCGAATTGCAGCTTTATGCAGCACACAGCCTGTTCAAGGCAACGGAGAGAAACGTGGTGGAAACGTTATTTTTGGTATTTAGCACTTCATCACCCATTAGTATGAAAAAAAGGGACATTCATGTTTGGTTTTTTTCAAATTCCTGCCTCAAGTCCCTTTAAGGTGTTGCATTCTGGGTAATGTCTCTGGCCATGAATGAAGAGTCCAGCAGAGACGTTCGTCGGCAAACCTTCATGTGTTCCCATGTCTCTGCGAACGTGTGCTCCTGCTGTACAAACCAGCGTAGACATGATCGTAAAAAGGACCGTACAATACGACCCACGGGTGATTTATGAAAACGTTCGTATCGGACCAATCTGGTAGTGCGAACAAAAGCGTGTTTATCAATACCATGGCTGAAATCCATCGTAATTAACCTGTCACGCCCACGGTTACGCCCTTCCATGGTTCAGAGACCTCGCCCAGCGAGCTTGAACCATGGACAGATTCTGCCAAACATGAAACTTTTGGGGGGAGGGGGGTCAAGATGGAAATCCCCAGTTGAGAGGTGGGAAAGAATAAAGAGGTGCAGTTTGGCAGCTTGAAACCGGAGTCAGAGACGTGCACAAAAACGCCGCACGGAAGAGGATCAGTCAGCCTCACCGGTGTTGAACGGACTCCAGATGAGATATAAATAAGTATAAGTAACATCTGTAGGCCTAGCTTACATGGTTTATTCGTTATTAAGTTTAATAATAGCCCATATCTGATACAAAGAAAGAAGTCAATGCTTTAGCCTGTAGGTCAAGAGAAAGTGGTCCAATCTAAAACTCTCCACCAAAACGGGTTTCTACCCTGAAGCGTGGCGTCCGGTGCGGCCAGATCCGTGAGCTAACTCTACCGAGCCGGTATATCCGCGGCCTCAAACACACGATCAGATCATAACTGTCATCAGGGAGGGAACAGCTCGGTAGCTACATTAGTAATTATGCCTGAATCATTTCATAAATCAGTACAACACCGCCTCCGCTGCAGCAGGGGGCGCCACCGCTTCCTTCACCCCCATTATTTATTTATTTTATTTCCTTCATTCTTTTTCAGACCCAGTTGATGACAGGCAACATACACAATATATAAATTTATACACAGGCACGAAAGTATATAGACACATACATATGCATTTTCCTGCCCAGCCTTAATAATTTATCTTTCAAACACATGCATAACTTTTTTTGTCCGAAAAAAGGGAGGAGGCTGAAGTAAAAAATACTTATCTAGGCCTGTCCCCTTGTATTCATTTCTTCCAAAATAATGACTGTTTGGCAAATTAAACTCCCACACCATATCAAACTATCCTATTAAATTTCCATTATTGTAAATAAAGAAAAAAATAGATAAAATAACATAAATCACAACAGAGAAAATGGCAACAGAGTAAATCCTCATTCAATTTCCAAGCTGTACTTATTGAGCATGTCATTTTTGAAAAGCCGTGTGAATCGTTTTTATTCCATCATCTAACTCCTGTGATTCATAGACAATCATACTTGGTATTTGTTCTTACCAATTCTTATTGCTCGTTTCTGTATGATGTAAATAGATTCTGTATTTGTTTTATAAGTACTTCCTCATACTTCCACACAATAAGTCAAGTAGGGAAGTATAAAAGAACAATACAAAGTATATAATGAAGCCAGATTGACCAAATGTTTAGCTCTGAGTAACGCTGCAATAGATTTAGACTCCTTCTATGTAGTTAATATGTGATTTCCAATTTAATTTGTCATTCAGCTCTGAAAACAGTTCAAAGGTCCCGACTCTTCCGCTACACCAGCAAGATGGCGTCCGATTAGTGCAAGTCATGTGCTGCATTTTGAACTTCGTTTTCGGGGGTTATTAGGACATGCGGGTATTTCAGAGCTCTGAATTTTGGCTTAAATGACACCATGAACGCACCACACACTCAAAAAGAGTGTTTGAAGTGCGCGGTCTGAGACACGGCCAGAGTCTACCAACTGAGCGCTTATACAACTTTAAGGTATTGATTACTTATTAGAAACGTCAGATCAGCTCCCGTCTCCTTATCCACCTTCTTCAGCTGTCACAGCTCAGACAGGACAACGTCACATCCCTCTGCCTCATGCACCAGAGGAGGAGGAGGAGGATGAAGACCTGACCAAAAATAAGAAACAGCAGCTTTATTAGCCACATTAGCCACTTAGCTCTGTCATGTCTGACTGGGAAGAAATGAGCAATGTTTAAAGCTTTGAGGCTTATCACTACCTACATGATGATGATGATGATGATGATGAGCACCCAAGAACACTACAGAGCAGAAAAACAATTAAAACCAGGAAGCTGAAACACTAAACATAACATGTACCACATAAAACCAATATTGGACTGACGAGAGGCGAGCGGCTCCTTGCAACGAGCTCCCGATCAGAAATCGTGAATAGCTAGAAATCAAACCTGTTTGATATTCTGGTCGTGGCTCGTGAGTGAATCGCATGTTGAAGTGGAGCCTCGACCGGACTGAGAAGTCTTTTCTCCGAGATTTTCACCTTTCACATGTGCGAAAACAGAAATAGAAGTAAACCAGAGGCAGCATGGCGACCCGGCGTGTCATTGGGACGGAGTTCTGGTTGTAGAACCGACAGACCGTCCAGCCCACGTCTGCTCAGACAATTCCTCGTCCATACACGACGTCACCGTTTATTTTTGGCGAATTCTTCACAAAGAAAGAACGCAAATTGCAAAGCTCGTTTTTTTGGTGATAGCATACTGTTGTTGACTTCTTCTTCTACTACTAGCTGTATTTATTGTGTTGCATGTCGGGATTGTTCAAGACCCCAACGTGTCTTTGAGAACATACAGTGTGAGTAGGCAGAGCGCATCCGAGCGTCGGTTCGTACAGTACTAGGACAAACATTGCAAAATGGGAACTTTTAAACTCTGCAACTGATTCACACAATTTGGGTTGCAGCTGCGAGCAACGATTGAAAAAATCGCAGTGTATCCCAGACTTTACACAAACCAAATGTTTGGACAATATTGACATGTTTTCACTGTCCAATAGGGGATTATCACGCTTCCGTGTTCCGAACTTCCGGTTTGAAACAGTTAGACGGCCCACTTCCGGTCCAGTTCAATGTCCCTGATTTACTTCGTAGATAACGTGAATAAACGCCGACCCTACTGAAATTTTTACGGATTCCAGACTGAAGTGATACTAAGGAGGAAGTGGATCAAAGCGATTCTCCAGAGTGAAGGGCCGAACTTTATAATAAAACAACGTAGCATGTTTGTTTGTAGCCGGTGGGGCACAACACCGGCATGCTAGCATTAGCCAGCTAGCGTTTACCGACGTGCTTAACTTGTGCGTCTTAAAACACACAAACATCTGAAAATCGGGTCTGTACC
Source organism: Atherinomorus stipes (assembly GCA_023101725.1). Classification (NCBI taxonomy): domain Eukaryota; kingdom Metazoa; phylum Chordata; class Actinopteri; order Atheriniformes; family Atherinidae; genus Atherinomorus; species Atherinomorus stipes. The sequence goes on from JALJCO010003450.1 coordinate 61,533, forward strand.
CCCCCGTTTCCAGTGGAACAACTGGGGACTGCCAAGGAAGGAGACGCTTTCAGATGCTTGTGTGTTTTCAGCCGCACAAAGTTAGGCACGTCATCAAGCTGGCTAATGCTAACCTGCTAACAGTAGTCTGTCAGCTACTACTCTGTTAAACTTTGTAAATTGGATAAACGCCAATGCCAAGTTTTCATTCCAGACTGAAGTGATGCTGAGGAAGAAGTGGATCAAAACGATCGATTCGCCGCGGTGAAGGACCGAACTTTATAATAAAACGACACACGTTTGTTTGTGGCCGGCAGAATATACAGTCGTGTTAGCCTGTAAGCATTAGCCAGCTTGATGATGTGCCTAACTTTGTGCAGCTGAAAACACACAAGCATCTGAAAGCGTCTCCTTTCTTGGCAGTCCCCAGTTGTTCCACTGGAAACGGGGAGGTACAGACCCGATTTTCAGATGTTTGTGTGTTTTAAGACGCACAATGTTAAGCACGTCAGTAAACACTAGCTGGCTAATGCTAGCATGCTGTGAAGTGTCAGTGTTGTGCCCCACCGGCGACAAACAAACGTGTGTTTTATTATAAAGTTCGGCCCTTCACCGCGGTGAATCGATCGCTGTGATCCAGCTTTTGATCCAGGATCACTTCGGTCTGGAATGAAAACTTAAGTATGTTTGGAGTTTATCCGATTTATACAGTATAACAGAGCAGGAACGGCTGTCGTTAAATGAAGGGGTGTAGGTTTATTTTTTTAAAGGAGAAGTAAATCAAAAAAAAAAAAAAAAAAAATAAGAAAAAAAAAAAAAAAATAAGAATTACTAAAAATTTTAATAAAAATAATAAAAAAATAATAAAAATAAAAACCCCGGGAAAAAGAGAAAAAAAAAAATAAAAGAAAAAAAAAGAGTTAAAAAAGAGAATGGCTTTCCGTCCACATTTTTTGTCTGTGCCACCACGGGGGGGGCACGGGGGGGGGAGGGGAATTGTTGGGGGGGGTGGTGGGGGGTGGGGATTAAAAGGGATTTAATTTAAAAGGATTTATAAAAGGGGACAAACGGGGGTAAGAAAAAAAAAAACAAGAAAAAATAAAAATTTGGGGGGGAAAAAAACCTGTCCCTGATTATTCTTCTGCAGATAAATAACTGTCAGAGAGGTAAAGTCATATAAAATTTTTATAAAATAAATGGGGGAAAAGCGGATAAAAACCCAAAACTATTTAATACTGAAAAGATATAAAGAAACAGAGACTCAATATTGTTTCGATAAATGAAGAAAAGATTGGAGAACAATAAAAAAATGTAAAAGAGAAGTATAAAGGTTAAATTATAAATAAAAAAAAATATCATATAAAAAAAAAAATCACAAATAAATAATATTAATTATAATAATAATAATGTGTTAAAAAAAAAAACGATAATATATATTCTTAAATATTAAAAAAGGCAAAAAGGCGCTAAAAAGAAAATCTGATATAGGGGTGGGTATATTTTTAGAAGAAAGAAGAAAATAACTTCAAGTCATGAGTAATAAAAATAGAGAAAAGGGGAAAGATGAAAGAATTCGGGAGTTAAAAAACAGAATCCAGGGAGAAAGGGGGGAGAGAGTTGGTAATGTCCTTAAACCATCGGAGCGATATTTAAAATCATGGCTTTCTTCAGTATCAACCGCTAAAAATCCGAAATTAACCAACTCTAATCCGAAAGGGGTTCAAACCTGGATTGGAACGTGGCCGGGAAGGATGGCATAAAAAATGCGGCCATGCATAAGGGTGTGAGAAAAGTAATTAGTGTTGGGGAAAGAGTGGCGCTCGGGGGCGGGGCGGTGAAGCTTTGATCAGTGAAGCTTTGCCGGTCCACGTAAGATAAACCCAAGAAGTATATATGGAACCCAAAAAAAAGAAAACCAGGAAAAAAAGAAAACAAACCGAAAAAAAAAGAAAAAGAGACAGAGTTTAAAAAAAAGAAATACAAACATAATAAAAAAAACCCGCGAGAGGGTAAAAAGAAAAGAAGAAATAAAAGAAGGGTAAGAGAGAAAAAGAAGTAAAGAAAAGAAAAGAAACCTAACGGAAAACATAGGGGGAAAAATGAAAATAAGAAGATAATCAAAGGGATGTAGCGGGGCGTGAGGGTGGGGGAGGGAACGGGGCAAAGAGGAGGTCATAAGGGGTGGGCGGGCGGGGTAGGTGAAATCATGGACAATGTCCCCGGGGAGTCGGAGGGACCGGGAGGGGGGGGGCGTGAGGGAAAAGGCGTAACCGGGCAATAAACTAAACAGTAACTAACCGCAGCTCGAGGGAGGAGTGCGGGGGGCCGCAGGGGACGAGGATTGCAGATAATGATCACAAGGGGGCGACGAGGGCGCGTAAGATTGACATCAAAAAGGATATAATGATCATATGTTCCCGTAATGGTCGCTAAATTTTCTATATTCTCGGGGACCCGGGGGTCATGAAATTTTATTGTTAGGAAGTTAAGAATGAAGAGGCGGATTGTTAAGTAGTTAAAAGATAAAAAATATTAACATGGGACTTTTTAAGATAGTCCGGTAAAATCAGAAAACTGGCTGACGGGTGTGGGTGGGGAAAAAAAAAAAGAGCGGGGGTATTGTAGGGAGGGGAGGCATGCGGAGGACGATGGAACGGTACAGCCGCGAAGGGAGGAAAAATTTAACACCAGATAGAAGGGGGCGATCCGGGGGAGGGAGGGCCGGGGACAGGTTGGGCCCGGGAACCCGGCTGGCGGGGATAATGGAAAACCTTAATGGCAAAAATTATAACACTTCGCCAATCGGAGAGCGAAAAATCCGCAGGGTATATTCCGAGAGACAACGCTGCACACTGACTTCCTGCATACTTCACTGCCTATACAGACCCGCGGATTACTTAGTCACGCGGCTTAAGGACGGAAAGCATCGCACAGGATCTGGATGTTGGAATGGCCTTCAGCTTCGCCTTCATTAGTCCATCTCAACTGAACAACGTTATATCATGTTAAAGTTAAGGAAGATGGGGGGTAGGGGATGCTCAATGGGCTGGCGAGAGCCTAAAAACTTCATGGCATTTATAAAAAATTATGAAATTCTAATTTAATAATTATTTATTTCATTAACAATAAAAATAGAGAAAGAGAAAACAATCGGCCAAAATTTGAAGAAAAATATGGAAAGCACCAACACTCATGGCCCGGAAGAGGAAGTGTCCAAAATCCGGGAACTTCCGGTAAGCGTGATAATCCCCTATGGAATCATACAGACACAGGGGGTGCCCAGATTTGAACCAGAGACCTCTTGATCTGCAGTCAAATGCTCTGCCACTGAGCTGCACCCCCATGACAAGCTGGAAAAGAGGTGGGAGTTCAAGACACATTGTTTCTTGCCGTTGAAGACAAAAGGAAAAGTGTGCCAGCAGAGAACAGAAAATAACATCTTGACAAAATGAAAGATGAACATGATCTCCATCTGGCCCATCTCCTTTCAGTCAGTACCTCAGAAAATGTACATGTTTCATCTCCATAACTGATCAGCGGGGAATCCTGCTTTAGAAACAACTCTTTGCTCTGCCATTAAAAACATTTAGAGACTAGTTTTCCTTGGTGTCATCATGCATGTGTAGTTTGTACATTGGTTAAAGGACTTAACGTGTGAGTTTGCTCATAATGGTTTGAAATAAACATGACAAACAATCCCTACAGGAAACAAGGACATGTGGCCCCCCACCTGACAGGTACTGCTGGGATTTGAACTCAGGATCTCCTGTTTACAAGACAGGTGCTTTCACCAACTAAGCCACAGCACCTGGATACCCCATACCTGAGGAAAAGCATATGTGCACTCAGAGGATGACGGTAAATTCTCAATGATTGGTGATGACGTCTATAGACGATGCAAACGTGGCTTGTTTCCTTCATGCAGGGATGGAGGAAGGGTTCCATGGGGTAATGGTCAGCACTCTGGACTCTGAATCCAGTGATCTGAGTTCAAGTCTCAGTGGAACCTCATGTCTGTCATTTGTCCCAGTGGATTTCTAGATTTTATATTTTTATCTTATAGTTTCTTATACTTCATTATCTGCACGGTGGGTGTGAGAGGACTGTAATTTCATCTGTGTGGTCTGTCTAACATGGGGCACATTTGACAATAAAGTTGACTTTGACTAGTCTGTAGTCACCATGACTGATCACAGAGACCTTGCTGCCATCCTGAGTGCACATATGCTTTTCCTCGGGTGAAAAAAGAGCAGCTAGCAGAGGATGGTTCAGGTCCATCAACCTCTGGGTTATGAGCCCAGCATACTTCTGCTGTGTTGGTCCACAGATCACCCCAGATGGGACTTGAACCCACATACTGTGGCTTAGGAGGCCAGTGCCTTATCCATTAGGCCACTGGGGCTGCACCTGCTCACTCACATCAGGGCCATACGGTTACAGCCACACATGCATACATTCAATGTAGGCATCTCTTCCTCCATCAGTAGCATTCACACCAGTGGAAATAGCTATTCCTAACTGAGGAGGAGCATCCTGGGATGACGGCCGTCAGCTGTGCTCTTTCCAGTACTGTTGAGTCAGTACCGAGCAAAATATCTGACTATTGCAAAAGTGTAGCACATGAATCTGAAGAGAGATTGCTGAAGCCTCTGCATACAGTCAACTTTGCACTTTATTGTTGAATCCATTGAAGTATTTCCAGTGATTATAGCGTGGGCTTTCCTATAGCGTGGGTATAAACAGGTGAATTTATCCGTACATATTGTTAGAGGGAGAGTATGGTACGATAATCTTCTCGCCTGCTTATTCATTGGAAATAGAAGACTCTTTTCTGGATTAATTTCATAACCAGATGCATTCCCAAATTCCTTGATAATTCCAAGGGCTATTGAAATGCTCGTAGCAGGACTTGACAGGTAAAGGAGGAGGTTATCAGCATATAAAGAGAGCCTATGGCTCTGCTCACCTCTGTGGATCCCTTCAACTTCAGCAGCATTTCTCAGGATTATTGCAAGGGGCTCAATGGCGATATCAAAGAGGAGAGGCGATAAGGGGCATCCCTGCCTTGTTCCCCGAAACAGAGGGAAAGGTTCAGATATGACATTGTTTGTTCTTACCATGGTCTGAGGGTTTGCATAAATAATCTCAATCCATGAACGGAATTTAGGGCCAAATCCAAATTTTTCAAGGGCTGTGAACAGATAGAAATACTCTATTCTATCAAAAGCTTTGTGGGCATCTAAGGAGATCACAACCTCAGGCTCCTTGTTGTCCTTGGCCGTGTATATCACATTAAACAGGCGACGTAGGTTAGTGGAAAGTTGACGACCAGTAACAAACCCTGTCTGATCTGGATGGATTATTTTACCAACAACAGGCTCAATCCTAGCCGCCAGCACTTTAGTCAATATCTTATAATCACAGCCAAGTAAACTGATTGGGCGATACGATTCACATTTAAGCGGGTTCTTATTCTTCTTAAGAAGTACTGAAATCACAGCCTGTGACATTGTTGGAGGCAAAGCTTTTTTATCAAGAACCTCATTATACACTCTACAGAGCAGGGGTATCAGGTTAGAAGCAAATGTTTCATAAAAGTCACTCGGGAACCCATCAGTACGGTGGCCGGGAAGTGCAAAACATTAACACATTTACCTGAAACACTTTTGCAAGTTTAACAAAACACTTATACAAGTTCAACAAAACACGAATGCAAATTAAAAAACACTTATACAAGTTCAACAAAACACGAATGCAAGTTAAAAAACACTTATACAAGTTCAACAAAACACGAATGCAAGTTAAAAAACACTTATACAAGTTCAACAAAACATGAATGCAAGTTAAAAAACACTTATACAAGTTCAACAAAACACGAATGCAAGTTAAAAAAAACACTTATACAAGTTCAACAAAACACGAATACAAGTTAAAAAACACTTATACAAGTTCAACAAAACAGAATGCAAGTTAAAAAAAACACTTATACAAGTTCAACAAAACACGAATGCAAGTTAAAAAAAAAACTCTTATACAAAGACACGACCCGGAAGATATTGGTGGCGATTGCTGCACTGTGTGTTCTTTCTTTCCTTTTTTTCTTTCTTTCTTTCTTTCTTTCTTTCTTTCTTTCTTTCTTTCTTTCTTTCTTTCTTTCTTTCTTTCTTTCTTTCTTTCCTTCTTTCTTTCTTTTTTTCTTTCTTTCTTATTAAATGGGCAAAATTAATTGTACACGCATTGTATAATATTACAGAGATAAAAACATCTTCGTAATTCTGACGAGTAAGTATTTTTTGTTGCATTTCTTATTTTTCATTTTTTAGTTTAAAAGTCTTCCAGTAACTTTTAAAATCATTAGATTGAAAAACTAGAAAATAAGGGGATTTATCTATTTATTTTGCCAGATCATTTTGTGGATGTAATATTTTTGTAGGATAATGATCAAATTTAGATATGTAGGCCTATTTCTCATTTCAGGAAAAACAGTCTCTTTCTGCCTGTGGTAATATGAGTAATCGGTATCAATCGGTGATCAAAATCACATCATAACAGAAATTTAATTCTCGGGAGCGAAACTTCCCACATCCGGTATGCGCTGGCACCTAGCAACCAGGAGCGCGGTGAATACAAACGGTTGCTATGCGGGATCAGCGCTTTATCTTTATCACTTGTCCCTGTGATAAATTGCTGTAAACCATGAGGAGGAGTTGTGCGGCGGTGTTCTGCACAGCACACAACCTTCAAGTAGGTGGAAGCTGTCTTTCTTCAGGTTTCTGGTGTATAACGAGTCAGCTGAGCGCCGTGATCAGTGGACCGAATCAGTGAGGAAGGTGAACAGAGATGGCAGTGTGTGGAGCCATGTAAACGTTTATTAATCAATGATACGTGATGGCTTGTTTTTCCAAAGGAATTTGGAAATGTGAGAGTCCAGTGACTTAAACCAACTGGAGGAAGGTTTGGTGGGTATCACTGAGAACAGGTAATTAATTTTAGGTAGAACCATCATTTGGATGGTAGCAACTCTCCCCATGAGTGATATGGGTAAGTGCTTCCATCGTGTGAGATCTTCCTCTATTGACTTTAATAGCTGGACATAATTTAACTTCATTAACTCTGAAAGTTGTGGGGAAATATTTATGCCTAAATATCTGATATTACCAGACTGTATTGTGATGTTAGGAATGTTTTGTAAAGTACAATTAACAGATAAAGCTGTAGTCTTGGACCAGTTAATAGAGTACTCAGATATCATTGAAAATGTATTGATCAATGTGATTGTCTGGGAGAGAGACGTTGATGAGTTCTGGAGGAAAAGCAGTACATCGTCTGCATAAAGACTTATTTTATGTTCTAGATTTTTGCCGGGGATCCCTTTAATATCTCTGAATGGTGTGGGGGTGTAGCTCAGTGGCAGTGTTTGACTGCAGATCAAGAGGTCCCTGGTTCAAATCCGGGCACCCCCTGTGTCTGTGTAATTCCATTGGACAGTGAAAAGTTGTCAATATTGTCCAAACATTTGGTTTGTGTGAGGAATGAGATGGGTCCATGTTCACCTTTTGAGTCAACCTGCCATTTTGTCTGGACGTCATTTTCAACTTCTGTTCATCTGCTTTCTCGTCTGGACACTTTTCCTTTTGTCCCCAACTTGGCCAGTGTACTCACATGTTTTAGGGACACACTGCACACAAAGAAGACACACACCAAAGTTTAAATGTCTTTGAGATTAAAAATGTTTAAGAAACAACAACTTGTTTCTCCTGTTCAGCTGTTAAGCTTTGAATATTGTCCAGAAACGAAAAAAAAGATAGTATTTCGATTCCTGCAACTGTTCCACATGGAAAGAGCAAAGATGTTTCTAAATAACATGAAGTGAAATAAAACCAAATGGAACTTTGTTTCTTGATTCTCCATCGTTTCAGCTCACATCTAGAAGGCTTAACCAGTTCTAACCAGTTTGTTGGGAGTTGAGCTCATAAACATTAACAGGACATTCACACGTTCCTTTCATAGTTTACAGTCATGATGACCGACCAATCAAAGGTGTTTTAGTGCAACATCTTTGTTACGGCTTCTGTTATTTTACATGCAAATCCTCCTGCTTCACCCCCCGTTCTGATTGGACTGGCACCACACCACCACCCTCCTCACCTGCTAATTACTCATCAGTCACACCTGGACAGACTGGCTAACAGCTACAAGAGAATCCGGAAGTCAACCAGTCATGGGCAACAGTTAGTTTCTTTTGTGGTTTTCTGGTAACTTAAGTTTGTGTTCGTTTGGGCTTCTTAAGTTTTGATTTCCAGGTGTTTTGTTTAGGGATGGTGAAACCGAAGACTCATGAGACATTGACCACGTTTACATGCCATCAAAATTCGGGTTAAGGTCAATATTCCGGTTTCTGAAAGATCAGGAATAACCCGTTTACATGCATGAGCAGACAGAGTTACTCCTGTATACATGATTACTGAAATCAGTTGGAATATCCCGACCCAAACCGCGACGCACGGAAAACGTCATGATGATGGTGGATATTGAACCATCCGGAGCCACTGCGGTAAAGCCAGCCAAGTTTCAGAGTTACAGCCGAAAATAACGTCGATTGGCTTGACCGCGGATCCGCGAGAGGCGGCGGTCTTGACTGCAGTCCGGAGTGCTGGTACTGACCCACCAGCATTACTTGACGGATCATAGAAGGAGCAACGTGTCCTGAAAATGCAGCTCGGAGCACATCCACGCTTCCCGTTTCCAGCAGAGTCCCCCGGACAGATGAAGGTCTCAGCCAGGACTGGTGGGAACGGTTGTAATGATGAAGTTAACAGACTCCGGCTGGAGTCAGTGAACTTTCCTCTATCACATCTTCACCAAACTTTTCCAGATGAGTGATGGAGCCCCGCGAAGTAACTGTTTGAACACCAGCTCCTCTCGGGATGCGTGTTGCCATGGTGATGTATAAACTAGTAGCTGTGCAGAGCGCTGTCTGATCGCTAGTACAAAATACTCCCTGTAATTTAATCAAAACGCCAAAAATGCTTGCAGATAGAGCATGAGCAGAACACAATTAAATATTCCTTTCAATGAAGATACTCCAATAAGCGTTTACATGACCAAATATTCCGGTTAGAAAAGGAGTAACCCAGGGGTAATATTCGGGTTTTTAAAAACCCGAAAATGAGCATATTCGGGTTTTTGCCAGTGTTTACATGACCGTGCACAACCAGGTTATTGCTAAATTCCGATTATGAAAGGGTTATGAAAGAGTTATTGGCTGCATGTAAACGCAGTGATTGAGACAAAGTGACACGACTGCCTTGTGATCGACACCATGTCTCGAGACATTTGAGACTGTCAACCAGCGCTCCATCTGCTGGTCGTGGATGTGTGTTGTTTATTGTTTATTGTTTATTCGGATCCCAATTAGCTTCCACCATGGTGATAGCTACTCTTCCTGAGGTCCGCTAGTAAAAACCATAGCATAAATTACAAAACAAATACAAGCTTGTCATGATTTTAAAAGGCAACAATAAAAGAAAGAAATAAGAAGGAGGAAAATAACTGGTCATTACCTTATTATAAATACCACAATACATATCAAAGAACACTGAAACATTCAATAACAATGTCTTCAAGAAATAATCATAGATATCTTGTTCAACCACTGTACACTTAGTTGCTCATTCCATTTTCATTGGGTTATTTTTAACATAGTCTCTTAACAGTTTCTTAAAACGTCTCTTACTGAATTCATTAGTGACTATACAAGGCAAGGTGTTCCACTTTGTTATGGCCCTATACATTACAGATCTGCATAAAGCATCTGTTCGGGGTTTATATCTTGCAATAAAACCACTAACTGCCTGCCTAGTATTATGACTGTTGTGATTTCTTACATAAATTATTTGCGAATATAGACAGTTTGGTTGCATACTGTAACAAATATTTCTGAAAAAACCCAATAAATTACATACCAACCTTTCTTCTCCTCTGAGCCATGAGAGGCTGGTATGAAGTTTTTCTGTACTATTCCTTACACCCATTGGACAATGCAAAGCCAGTCTTGCGGCTTTATTCTGAGCTATTTGAAGCTTAAGCAGATGTTTTTTTAACTACACCCGACCAGACAGCAGAGCAGTAGTCAAGGTGTGATAGTACTAATGTTTGTGTCACTAGTACTCTAGAAGCAGGGGTAAGAAATGGGGAACATCTTCTGATGCATGAAATCCCAACACCCATTTTCTTAATAATATTTTCAACTTGCTTATCCCAGGATAAATATCTATCTAGAGTAACACCAAGCAATTTTGTTTCCTGAACTTGTTCAATATCAGAACCCCCGAGTGAAAGGCACAGTTTGTCATTTGTCGATTGTTTGTTCATAAACATCATATACTTAGTTTTAGCGACATTCAACGTTAACCTATTCTCATCAATCCAATCCAGCAATAGATTAAATTCAGATTGGAGTGTTTTGTTTAACTCAGTTACATTTTCTGATGCAAAATATACAGTTGTGTCATCAGCGAATAGAGTAACACTGCATTTATGAAAAACATAAGGCAAGTCATTTGTAAATATAGAGAAAAGTAGTGGTCCAAGGCAACTACCTTGGGGCACACCACATTGTACACTTTTAAGGTCAGAACAGCAACCATTAAAGAACACGCATTGCCTCCTGTTGGATAAATAGCTGTTCATCCACTTTATGGCCATTGGACTAAACCCATATGCACTTAACTTAGACAATAATAAGTTGTGGTCTACAACATCAAATGCAGCACTAAAATCAAGAAATACCGTTCCAACCTTCATTTTTTTATCAATCCATTTTAACCATGTATCTGCCATTACAGTTAATGCTGTGCAGGTTGAATGGTTTGCCTTATATGCATGTTGAAATTCAGTATGTAATAGATTGGATGAAAAATACGTCTGAATCTGATTAAAAACTACCTTCTCCATAAGCTTACTCAACACTGGCAAAATGCTAATAGGTCTGCTGTTGATAGTAGATAACTTTTCTCTTTTGTTTTTCATAATAGGAATGACCTTAGCAGATTTCCACATCTGGGGGAACAATCCCAACTTCAGGCTCAAATTAATTATATGGCATATTGGAAGTGAAATTACTTGACAAGCAACTTTAAGTAAACGTCCATCAAGATTATCCAGACCAGCTGGCTTTTCATTACTTATCCCTTCAAGTAGTTTTGTCACTGCCCCCGTCTCTATGGGGTGAAATTCAAACATACATTGTTTGTTCCTCATGATGAAATTAGCTATTATTTGAGATGACCTGCTGAGCCCACTTGAGGATCTAGTGTCCTTTAATTTAATGACTTTATCTAAAAAGTGATCATTAAAAGTATTTGCAATATCCTTAGCTTTTGTTAAAAATAAACCATCCACCTCAATAAAAGATGGTGTTACATTATTTGTTCTTCCCATTATTTCATTTAGGGTTTTCCACAGTCTTTTACTATCATTCTTCCTCTCCTGAATTTTATTTTGATAATATGCTTTCTTCTTTTTTCTATTTAGCTTTGTGACTTTGTTTCTCATTATACAATACTCACGCCATTTATTAGTTTCTTTAACTTTAACAGCAGCTTTTTTCAGTTCATCCCTTTTACGCATGCTCTCCCTTAGTTCACTATCAATCCATGGTGCTTTAATAACTCCCACTGAAAATTTTCTTAAAGGTGCATGACGATCTGCTACAGAGAGAAATAGTTTGGTGAATAATTGAATAGCTTTGTCAACCTCATTTAGTCTAAGGACCTGACTCCAGTCAATATTCCTTGTATCTCTAATAAACTCCTCTTCACAAAACCTCTTATATGACCTCTTATAAAGTATTTTAGGCCCTGTTTTAGGAATTGATGTTTTCCTTACAATTGCGACAATGTTATGATCGCTAAACCCCAAGGGTGCAGATATGGCTTTTGAACATAATTCAGTATTATTGGTAAATATGTGATCAATACACGTAGCTGACATTTGTCCAAGAACATTGCAATATATTCTAGTTGGCTCACTAACCATTTGAGTTAAATTGCAAATAAGTGCAGTACTTGGGTGCTGTGTACTGCACCCAAGGGGAAGCGTTAACTGGGATGGATGACTTCAGGCTTGTCATCAGTCTCCCTGTCATTTTGTATACGATGTGTAATAAAACATGTCCTCAACTTTGTTCACTGTGTCTTCTGTTAATATCTGGGAATATTACTCAGGAATAAATATATTTGTCATTTCATTCCATAGAAATAGTAAAAGGGGGGCTATTTGGTCACTTTGATTTAGACATCATAGGATCATTGAGTAGCCTATTCAAAGTAGTATACATGCAATGACAGGAGCACTTGCAGCTTCATCTGTATTTGTAGACAGAAAAATGTGTTTATAGTTGCCCCTCTCCAAGAGGAAGATTTATAATAAAGGGAAAGGGTGCGTATGCAACTGAGATAGTGATGTAGGCTAACTGTAACATTTGTATTAAGATAAAATGTAGGTCAAACGCTTGTGCAACTTTGTAGAGTTTTATAGATTTTTACTGAAAAATAGTATTTTCTCCACGATGCTGGGTTTTAGTCTGCTTCTCTTCTGAGACACGACCTCTCCAGCTTTGGAGAAGACCCGCTCACATGGCACAGATGTGGCTGCCATGTGTAAATATTCTTTCACCAACCTGAACAGGTTGGGGTATACGTGCTTGTATGGGGGCACTGGTTGTTCCTCCATAGCCCCCCCTGTCTCACACACACCCACACACTATTCCTCTTTCAAACTGTCAAGCACTCAACTTTTGTCTGTGTTAAATTAGCCTATCAATATCTATCAATCTGTGTATCAATATCTATATATTTATCAATATATCTATCAATATTTACAAAAATCTATCAACATCTACCTATATTTATCAATATCCACCTATATCTATCAATATGTAATTATATCTATCAATATGTAATTATATCTATCAATATCTACCTATATATCTGTAAGGGTCTATCTATATGTCTATCCAGCCTATGTATCTGCATGGTTGTGTGTGTTAAAGTGTGTGTTGTGTATGTGTTTGTGTGAGTGGAAATTGACACCTATGTGTGTGTCACTAAATGAAATAATTATGTCAACTAAGTGTAATCTAAGCTAAACTAACGCGGGTGTAAACTTTCCCTCAGTGTGTCAAAATGTCGAATGATCGCAAGCAAAAACTCCTCCTTCAAAAACCCACAATTTCCCAAGTGATTGGATCTCGTTTTAAAGCATTGGATTGATTGATCCCGTCCCTTCAAGATTCTCGCTCGACACGCGTGGATGACGTAACGAGGCCTCGGTGGGCGGGGTCACGTGGCTTTCAGCATTCAGAGACTTCCACCAACACAGCGTTTGCGAGATCAAGAACAAGAGCTGAATCCAATGTCCCTGCTCTGTTTCACTTTGTAAATCGGATCAACGCCAACCATACTTAAGTTTTAATTTATTCTCAACCAGGGACCTCCTGATGTGCAGTTAAACGCTCAACCACTGAGCTACTCCCCCACAACACTCAACATACCCGCTGTGTTCATGTCTGGATCATGTCCATTTGCTAGTGCGCGATGCGGCGCTGCAGCCGATAGTCGGCTGCAACGTCACGGTCGCGTACTGGATGGAAAAGTTTCACAGTGCAGTTTCTGAGCCTCAGGACGCCGCTGATCAGTGACGGCTGGAAAATGCACATAATGATCTGAGCCTGACCCGCACAGGGACAGAAGAAAAAATAACTTTCATTAGCTAAGCTAAGAAACAGTCTGCTGACTGAACACTGATAGACTATAACTTTAGTGTACAGATTACTGAATAGAAACGACGGATCCTGTCTTCTGTCTCCAGGAGCTGCAGGTGTCATACCAGCCAGATGATCTTTACAGCAGAGTGTTATAACTTCTGATAAAGGCGACAACTGATCGCCAACAATGTCAAGATAAATCAGACTTTATTATCTCACTGTTGATGTCTGAATAAAGAAAAGAAAACCAGGCTGCATGGGACCCTTCCTCCGGCCCTGCATGAAGGAAACAAGCCACGTTTGCATCGTCTATAGACGTCATCACCAATCATTGAGAATTTACCGTCATCCTCTGAGTGCACATATGCTTTTCCTCAGGTACGGGGTATCCAGGTGCTGTGGCTTAGTTGGTGAAAGCACCTGTCTTGTAAACAGGAGATCCTGGGTTCAAATCCCAGCAGTACCTGTCAGGTGGAGGACCACATGTCCCTGTTTCCTGTAGGGATTGTTTGTCATGTTTATTTCAAACCATTATGAGCAAACTCACACGTTAAGTCCTTTAACCAATGTACAAACTACACATGCATGAGGACACAGAGGAAAACTAGTCTCCAAATGTTTTTATTGCAGAGCAAAGAGTGTTGTTTCTAAAGCAGGATTCCCCGCTGAACAGTTATGGAGATGAAAAGCATTTACTGTCGAGCCCACAGCCCGTTTAAAATAGCTGTGGGGCTTTTGAAGGGAGGTTTGCTTGATGATAGATTGGTTTGACCAGTTGCAGCACTTCACATTGAATGTGCTGAGATGCTGTGAAGAAAGTGCAGCTAGCAGAGGATGGTTTGAATCCATCAACCTCTGGGTTATGGGCCCAGCACACTTCACAGGACTGCTCTGCTGCTCACCCCAGATGGGACTTGAACCCACAATCCCTGGCTTAGGAGGCCAGTGCCATAAGGCCCTTTCAGATAGGACGCGTTTTTCGCGGCGTTCACCGCGGGGTAGGGCGCAGAGTCGGCAAAAGAGCACAGCGGCAGCGAGTACGTCAGGCACGTGTGCTAAGCGACAGACCAGGAAGTGTTTCCTCCCCGGCACGCTTCGTTGTGAGAGATGTACCTCTCATCATCGCAGCAAAGAGCTTTTCTCCTGAGGAGGAGGAGGAGATCAGCAGCAGATAAAAGGGTGGGGGTCCACCTGATCCTGATAACAAGGCAGAACTTGGGGGAGTTCAGACCCGTCCGGGAGCTGCATTCTTTCACACAGACCGCTTCCAGGTTTACTTCAGGCTGAACAAGGACCACTTTTTTTCCCTGAACTGACCTCTCCTATTGGATGCGCTAGGATGTCGTCACAGCGTGCTGCGCCCGAATTGAAAAATGTTCAATTCGAGCGCAGCAGTGTAAGCGCCACCGCGGCGGCATGCGCCCACCTTGCGCGCCGCGGAGCTCCGCGGCATGGCGGAACGCGCTGACGCGGCGGGACCACATACACAATGAATGGGTTTACCGCTGTCCTGCGCTTGCCGCGTTCTATCTAAAAGGGCCTTTATCCTTTAGGCCCCCTTTATTGCTGAAGCCTCTGCATACAGTCAGTTTTGCACTTCATTGTTGAATCCATTGAAGTATTGTCAGTGATCATAGCGTGGGCTGCTAGTTTGTAGGGGTTTGGTGCTCCATTTGGTAGTCCTGAAGCTTATTGGTCTAAGTGGACCATCAGACTCTGCCCCGGGCCTTTTGATACCGGGTTCTGGTACCATCCCTACTCACCTGCACACCTTTCTTTCTGTACCTGGCTGTGCAGACGACAGTGTTTCCAGTGGAGAAGACGTTTCTGACTGGTTCTGATGTCACACCAACATTCATTATGTGCATTTTCCAGCCGTCACTGATCAGCGGCGTCCTGAGGCTCAGAAACTGCACTGTGAAACTTTTCCATCCAGGACGCGATGATTCAACAATGAAGTGCAAAGTTGACTGTATGCAGAGGCTTCAGCAATCTCTCTTCAGATTCATGTCCTACACTTTTGCAGTAGTCAGATATTTCGCTCAGTACTGACTCAACAGTACTGGAAAGAGCACAGCTGACGGCCGTCATCCCAGGATGCTCCTCCTCAGTTAGGAATAGCTATTTCCACTGGTGTGAATGCTACTGATGGAGGAAGTGATGTCTACATTGAATGTATGTATGTGTGGCTGTAGCCGTATGGCCCTGATGTGAAGGAGCAGGTGCAGCCCCAGTGGCCTAAAGGATAAGGCACTGGCCTCCTAAGCCAGGGATTGTGGGTTCAAGTCCCATCTGGGGTGAGCAGCAGAGCAGTCCTGTGAAGTGTGCTGGGCCCATAACCCAGAGGTTGATGGATCCAATCCATCCTCTGCTAGCTGCACTTTCTTCACAGCCATCTCAGCACATTTGATGTGAAGTGCTGCAACTGGTCAATCTATCATCAAGCAAACCTCCTTTCAAAAGCCCCACAGCTATTTTAAACGGGCTGTGGGCTCGACAGTAAATGGTTTTCATCTCCGTAACTGTTCAGCGGGGAGTCCTGCTTTAGAAACAACTCTTTGCTCTGCAATAAAAACATTTGGAGACTAGTTTTCCTCTGTGTCCACATGCATGTGTAGTTTGCACATTGGTTAAAGGACTTAAGGTGTGAGTTTGCTCATAATGGTTTGAAATAAACATGACAATCCCTACAGGAAACAGGGACATGTGGCCCTCCACATGACAGGTACTGCTAGGATTTGAACCCAGGATCTCCTGATTACAAGACAGGTGCTTTCACCAACTAAGCCACAGCACCTGGCTTCCCCATACCTGAGGAAAAGCACATGTGCACTCAGAGGATGACGGTAAATTCTCAATGACGTCTATAGACGATGCAAACGTATCTCCAAGTCCTCGGCCTGTGGAGATATTAAAAGGCATCTACGGTCCAACGCGCCTGACGCCATGGCACATGATCAAGACGGAGCTAAAGAGTCCGAAGAGCTACAAGCTAACGGCATCGCTCAGGAGCTCAGTAATATCTACTCAACATTAACTAAGATCTCTGGTGACTTAGGTGAGCTGGCAGAAATACGTTGCACTATTACATCAGTAGAGACCAAACTCTTATCCTTAATTACAAGAATGGACGAAGTAGAGAAGCGAGTGGAATACCTGGAAGCGACCGAACAGGAAAGGCAAGCTAACCCGCCAGCTAGCAAGACAGACATCGGTCAGATATGGGACAAATTTGAAGACTTGGAGAACCGTTGGAGACCCAACAACGTCCGCTTCGTCGGCTTCCCGGAGGGCAAGGAAGGAGTAAATGTGGCGAGATTTCTGGAGGAGCTGCTACCAGATCTGCTGAACTTAGAGGGGAGACGAGAGATTGAACGGGCACACCGGATCGCTGGCCGGTGACCCGGGCCAGGAGATAGACCCAGACCAATACTGGCCAGGTTTTTGAGATGGTCAGACCGGGACGCGGTGTTGCGAGCAGCGAGAAACAAAGGCAAGCTGACGTGGGGAAACACTACTGTTATGCTTTTCCCCGACTACTCCAGAGCCACCCAGATGAAGCGCCACAAATTCAAGGAGTGCAAGAAAAAACTGCATGAACGAGGGTCGAGCTTCAGGATGCTGTTCCCGGCTAAGACTGGTGAGGGTGAGAGGGCTTTTGACTGCCCCCGTAGAGCCATGGCTTTCACACTCACTCTGCAGGGAGTAAGTACTGATGGACTGATTTATCGTCATCCTCATTCGCGCACCCAAACGCAACTCTGGTGTACACACTTTTTTGTTAATGGTAGCGATGCCAAGGAAGCACAACGAGTGGAGCCTCGCGGACCTGACACGGACCGTCGCACCTCTGTTGGAGGGACTTTTTTGGGCATTCAAATGTGCAAAGTTCAGTGTTTTGTTAGTGTTATGGGGAGGTTTGTGTTCAGTCACCACCATTGTGTAATGGTACTAATTGTGATAAAGGTCTGTGTGTTATTAATGTATAGGCAGGCATGTCCTCACAAATAGGTTTAATACGTCTCTCCACCTGGAATGTAAACGGACTGGGGAATCCCATTAAGAGAAAAAAGGTCATGACCATGCTCAAAAATAAAAACGTGGAGCCTCTGCAGCCTCCTCCCTGATGGCAGTCAGTGGGGTCAGCTCCGACCCTGGACAAACAATCCCTACAGGAAACAGGGACATGTGGCCCCCCACCTGACAGGTACTGCTGGGATTTGAACCCAGGATCCCCTGTTTACGAGACAGGTGCTTTCACCAACTAAGCCACAGCACCTGGATACCCCATACCTGAGGAAAAGCATATGTGCACTCAGAGGATAACGGTAAATTCTCAATGATTGGTGATGACGTCTATAGACGATGCAAACGTGGCTTGTTTCCTTCATGTAGGTTCCATGGGGTAATGGTCAGCACTCTGGACTCTGAATCCAGTAATCTGAGTTCAAGTCTCAGTGGAACCTCATGTCTGTCATTTGTAGCAAAGCCCTCTGTGACTCACTGAGGTTACAGCAGCTTGCTCTGAAGTGTGAGTATGTTACAGACATGCAATGTTGCACAGATGCCTTCTCCACATGCTTTAGGATGTTTCCCTTTTTCTCCATTTCAGCTGAACCACCAGGGTCAGAGGTGACCCCACCCACGCTGCTGCCATCAGGGAGGAGGCTGCAGAGTCTCCGGGCCAGAACCAGAACCAGCAGGCTCAGAGACAGCTTCTTCCACCAGGCAGTGAGGACGCTCAGCTCCCTCCCTGCCCCCACTACATTACTACCTCCATCAGTAGCATTCACACCAGTGGAAATAGCTATTCCTAACTGAGGAGGAGCATCCTGGGATGACGGCCATCAGCTGTGCTCTTTCCAGTACTGTTGAGTCAGTACTGAGCAAAATATCTGACTACTGCCTACTCACCTGCACACCTTTCTTTCTGTACCTGGCTGTGCAGACGACAGTGTTTCCAGTGGAGAAGACGTTTCTGACTGGTTCTGATGTCACACCAACATTCATTATGTGCATTTTCCAGCCGTCACTGATCAGCGGCGTCCTGAGGCTCAGAAACTGCACTGTGAAACTTTTCCATCCAGGACGCGGCCGTGACGCACACCTTTTCAGCACACTCGCTTTATGCTGAAAAGGTGTGGGGGTGTAGCTCAGTGGCAGAGCATTTGACTGTAGATCAAGAGGTCCCTGGTTCAAATCCAGGCACCACCTGTGTCTGTATAATTCCATTGGACAGTGAAAAGATGTCAAAAGTCTGTGTAAAGTCTGGGATACACTGTGATAATTGTTGCTTGCAGCTGCAACCCAAATTATGTGAATCAGTTGCAGAGTTTAAAAGTTCCCAGTTTGCGATGTTTGTCCTAGTACTGTACGAACCGATGCTCGGATGCGCTCTGCCTACTCACACTGTATGTCCTCAAAGACATGTTGGGGTCTTGAACAATCCCGACATGCAACACAATAAATACAGCTAGTAGTAGAAGAAGTCAACAACAGTATGCTATCACCAAAAAAACGAGCTTTGCAATTTGCGTTCTTTCTTTGTGAAGAATTTGCCAAAAATAAACTGTGACAATGTCATGTGTGGACGAGGAATTGTCTGAGCAGACATGGGCTGGACGGTCTGTCTTTTCTACAACCAGAACTCCGTCCCAATGACACGCCGGGTCGCCATGCTGCCTCTGGTTTACTTCTATTTCTGTTTTCGCACATGTGAAAGGTGAAAATCTTGGAGGAAAGAGTTCTCAGTCCGGTCGAGGCTCCGCTTCAACATGCGATTCACTCACGAGCCACGACCAGAATATCAAACAGGTTTGATTTCTAGCTATTCACGATTTCTTTTATTTATATTAATCTTTTTTACTGGATTTTGTCCATTCAAAACACATCACAGCATTACAGAGTATCCAGGATGGGTTGTAGACAGATAACATAGGTATCAACATAAACAAAAAAAAACCAAGAGAAAGATAAGAAAAAAAACCCAACCCCCCCAAAAAAAAAAAAAAAAAAAAAAAAAAAAAAAAAAAAAAAAAAAAAAAAAAAAAAAAAAAAAAATAAAAAAAAAAAAAAAAAAAAAAAAAAAAAAAGGGGGGGGGGGCTTCGTCATTCTTCTGGTCGGATGCTAGTTTTATCCAAATATTCAATGAAGGGCTGCCAGGTTTCCTTAAAAACACCTCCGGAGCCTGCAATTGAAAACCTAATTTTCTCAAGTTTAATATTGGTCAGGACCTCACGTAGCCAGCTATTGTGTGAGGGGGGAGCAGCATGTTTCCATTTAAGTAAAATGAGGCGTCTGGCCAGTAGAGTTGTGAAGGCCAGTACCCGCCGCTTTTTAACAGGGAGGTTAAGTGTTGCAGGTGTAGGGGAACCAAACATAGCTGTGTATGGGTTTGGACTAAGATCTACTATATCAAGCACTTGTGCAAGAGTCTCAAAAATTTGGCACCAGAAGCCAGTGAGATTAGGGCAGGACCAAAACATGTGCGTGTGGTTTGCTGGTGACTGTTTACACCTGTTGCAGTTGTCACTGGTGCCGGGGTAGATCTTTGCGAGCCGGGAATTTGTGTAGTGAGCCCTAAAAAGAATTTTGCATTGTAACAAGCCATGCCTGGCACAGATGGAAGATGAGTGAACTTGTTTGAGAATTTGGTCCCATTGGTCATCAGATATCGATACTCCTATCTCGTTCTCCCAGGTCAGCTTCAGGCGGGTCGTTTGATCAGGGTTAAGAGAATCAATGGAGCCGTAGATTATAGAAATGGAACGTCTCTGGGCAGGATCGAGGGTAAGCAAGGAGTCAATTAGGGAACCAGGTGGATGGTTAGGGAAGTGGGGGAAGGCCGCTTGGACAAAGTGTCTGGTTTGGAGGAAGCGGAAAAAATGAGTGTGAGGCAATTCAAACCTAGCTGCAAGCTCTACAAAATCAGTAAAAGAGTTGTCTTTATACAAGTCTTTGACATGTAGCAGGCCCTTCTTACGCCATGTATTAAAGGTGGAGTCCGACAGGGAAGGTGGGAATAGATGGTTGTTAGCAATTGGAGCTAAGGTTGAAGGTTCATTCAGACCATAAAATTTACAAAATTGTAGCCAAATCTTTAGTGAGTTGGCAACAACAGGGTTCTGTGAGACTGAATGGGTCTTAAGAGGAAGTCGAGCAGTGAGGAGGGAATGCAAGGAGAGTCTGGAGGAACGCATTTCTATCTGAGCCCATGAAGGGCCGACATCGGCTCCTCTGTCAAGCCAATATAAAAGTTTGTTAATAGTGCATGCCCAATAATACTGAATTAAATTAGGTAGTGCAAGGCCGCCTAGACTTTTGGGGAGTTGCAAAACAGCTTTTTTTATACGGGGTGGTTTATTTGCCCACAGAAACGATAATATTAATTGGTCCAGCTGCTGAAAAAAAGGATTTTCTTATAAAAATTGGGATATGCTGAAACAAATAAAGAAATTTAGGAAGAATCACCATCTTTACCAAATTAACTCTGCCAGTTAGGGAAAGGGGGAGAGAGGACCAGCGGGTCATGTCATTCTTGCATTTATCCATGAGAGGGCGAAAATTTTGACTGAAAAGATCTTCAAAAGAGGGGGTAATGAAAACGCCTAGGTATCGAAACCCCTCCGAAGCAACTTTAAATGGGAAGGAAGATGATGGGATCTGCATGGAGAGGCTGTTAATGGGGAGGAGTTCGCTTTTGTTAAAATTCAATTTATAACCGGAATACTTGCCAAACTGGGTTAGAATGTCTACAATAACTGGGATAGAAGACATAGGGTTGGAGACATACAAAAGCAGGTCATCTGCGTACAGGGACAGCTTGTGGGTGATTCCATTTCTGGTGATACCTTTGACCCCCTCCTCCCCTCGAAGCCAAATGGCCAATGGTTCAACAGCTAGGGCGAATAGGAGGGGAGAGAGGGGCATCCCTGTCTAGTGCCCCGACAAAGAGAAAAGGAGGGCGATCTCACGCCATTTGTGACAATGTGAGCAGTTGGGGAACTGTAAAGCAATCTAATCCATGAGATAAAGGTGGAGTTAAAACCGAATCTTGACAGAACATAGTACAGATACTCCCACTCAACCCTGTCGAATGCTTTTTCAGCATCTAAGGAGATCACCACTTCAGGCACGACAGGGTTGGGGGAACCGATGATATTGAATAATCGTCTAGTATTAAATGATGAATTCCTTCCAGCCATGAACCCAGTCTGGTCTGAGGAGATCAGAGCAGGTAAGGCTTTCTGCAAGCGAGTGGCTAAAACTTTGGAAAGAATTTTTTGGTCGACGTTTAAAAGGGATATAGGCCTATAGCTGCTACATTCTAAAGGATCCTTGTCTTTTTTTAACAAAAGTGAAATGTTAGCTTCCAGTAAGGTAGGGGGTAATTTGCCGTTGTTGAAGGATTCGTTGTAGACATTAACCAAATGTGGAGCTATTAGATTAGAGTACATTTTATAAAATTCTACTACGAACCCGTCCGGGCCGGGGGATTTACCATTTTGAAGCTGTCCAATCGCCTCTTGCACCTCTGCCAGTGAAATCGGCATGCCTAATTTGTCAACGAGGTTGATGTCAACTTTGGGGAATGTAAGTAATTCGAAGGGGTTGTGGCTCTTCCAGATTTCAGGAGAGTACTCTGAGGTGTATAGGTCAGAGTAAAAGTTCAAAAAAGTCTCATTTATCAGTTCAGGTTTGGTGACCACTGCCCCTGACTGTGAATTTAATCTGGGGATCCGTCTGGAAAGAGCTGCGGTTCTAGCCTTTTGGGCAAGAAGTTTGCCCGCCTTGTCTCCCGTTTCAAAGTAACTTTGTCTTATTTTTAATAACTTGGCCTCAACCCTGGATGTTGACAGAAGGTCAAACTCCGCTTGGAGTTTAAGACGCTGGTCATAAAGAGAGGGAGTGGGGGTGACAGCGTACAAAGTGTCAATATTCAATAATTGATCAGACAGCCAGGCCATCCTCTCCATGTCTACTTTTTTCTGCCGGGAGGCAAATGAGATTGCCTGTCCCCTGAGGAATGCTTTGCATGCCTCCCACAAGGTGCCCCTCGGGATATCGGGAGTGTCGTTCAGTTGAAAGAAGATGGCTATTTCGTCCTGGAAGAACTTTTTAAAACATGGATTATTCACTAAGAAATGAGAGAGTTTCCATTGCTTGTGTGGGCGGTTATGATTTGGGAAGTTAATGGTAACTGATACAGGGGCGTGGTCTGAAATCACTATACTGTGATAATTGGCCGAGTTGACCCAATGTAATATTGTATTGTCAACAAGGAAAAAGTCAATTCTGGAATATGTCCGATGAACATGAGAGAAAAAGGAGAAGGCCTTTGTGGGTGGATTGAGAGATCTCCAGGGATCACTTAGGCCCAATTGATTTAAGAAAGAACTCAATGTGGTAGCAGCATTGGACAGAGGGAGGGGTCTCGGAGAGGACCTGTCTAAGACTGGATCCTGAATGAGGTTGAAATCGCCGCCTATAATTGGGTAGTGACCATCTATATCAGGAAGAGAGGAAAAAAGATGGGCAATAAATCTGTCATCATCTAATACAGGGGCATAAACACTGACCAGAATAACAGGGATGTCGAACAGCCTGCCTGTCACAGCCACAAAGCGGCCATTAGGGTCCTCTACAGAATTTGTTGGTTCAAACGTTATATTTTTACTAACGATAATGCCGTTCCTCTCGCCCTCGCAGTGAACTTAGAATGGAATACGTGACTCATCCAAGGTCTTTTAATACGTGAGGTCTCGGAGACCTTAAGGTGAGTCTCTTGAAGGAAGTAAATGTCCCCTCCAAGCTGCCTCAAATGCGAGATCACCCTGTCCCTCTTAACTGCTCCATTGACTCCCCTAACATTCCATGACACAAACCTGCAGCCCCGGATATGTGTTGTATTTGTGTTAAGTTCGTGAGGAAGTTTTTTTGTTGGTTTGTGAGTTAGAGCCTTGCGAGGTGCTCCGAGGGGGCTGCATTAAAACAGGATTGTCTTAGGAGCGGGCCGTCTCTCTTGGATATGTCTGGAGCGCTTAATTAATGGTTAAAGACTTAAATAGTTTAAGTGGTTGTCAATTTTAAACACAGCTGGCTGTTTAATTTTGAGACAGTGGTAAGTTACAGGTTTAGTGCCCATAGTGGCCAAAAGTTACACGGTATAACTTTAAGCATTACTCACCCTTCGTTGAATAAGGGCATACAATGACGAAGCCGGGACGGGGGGAGTAAAATAAAAATTTTTATTAAAAAAACACACACACACAAAGAAAGAAAAAGGAAAAAAAAAGGAAAAAATTAAAGAAAAAAGAAAACAATCCCCTGATTAGCGCCTCCAGAACCCCTTTATAGCTCCCAGTTCCTCTAGGTACACTCATCCCCATTACTTCACCACTCCCGCAAGGTGATAGTAATTTGCAAACAGACAGGTTGTAAAGAGGAATTCAGCATAACAGTAAATAAAGAGTCTCTACAAGAAAAAAAGTATTGATAAATACAACATTTAAAAAAAACACAAAAAAAAACAGAAATAAACCACCGAAAAATTTACCTGTTATTTCACCATTTTACAGAGGCCGGTGGAAAAAAAAATACATTTACAACACACTCACAACAGTCATATCTCGGCATGACATCCGTAAAGGACACTGCCACCGTGTATTAATCATGAGGAAACGGTCTTACCGATAGATGAAACAACCCGAGTTTCTGTGACCATATCAGCATTAGCCGCTAGTATACTTGTTCGGATGTCAGCTGCAGTGGCTGAGAAGCATCATCACTGGGCAGTTGCAGAACTCACGAAGGCAACGGCCTCCTCGACCGAGCAGAAGCGTTTCTTGTTGCCGTCTTTTCCAGTTATTTGAAGCCTTGCTGGGTAGAGCAGAGCCGGTCGGAGGCCCAGGTTAAACAGCTTCGCCATGACGTCACGGTAGATCGTCATGGCGTGATGCGTACGTCTACTCCATTCCTCTCTCCACCGGAAGTCCTATTCACGATTTCTGATCGGGAGCTCGTTGCGAGGAGCCGCTCGCCTCTCGTCACCCCCAGAATACTGCACAACGCATGACACACAATTTGGCCAGGAGTCGTCCCGATCGCCAAACTTGCCACACGACTGTAAAATCGGCTCAAAAACGGCCAAAAATCGCACCGCGTATGCCGAGATGAAGGTCCTGACCTGAATGAGATGGGTCCATGTTCATCTTTTGAGTCAACCTGCCATTTTGTCTGGACGTCATTTTCAACTTCTGTTCATCTGCTTTCACATCTGGACACTTTTCCTTTTGTCCCCAACTTAGTCCCCAACTTAGCCAGTTTACTCACATGTTTTAGGGACACACTGCACACAAAGAAGACACACACCAAAGTTTAAATGTCTTTGAGATTAAAAATGTTTAAGAAACAACAACTTGTTTCTCCTGTTCAGCTGTTAAGCTTTGAATATTGTCCAGAAACGAAAGAAAAGATAATATTTGGATTCCTGCAGCCGTTCCACATGGAAAGATCAAAGATGTTTCTAAATAACATGAAGTGAAATAAAACCAAATGGAACTTTGTTTCTTGATTCTCCATCGTTTCAGCTCACATCTAGAAGGCTTAACCAGTTCTAACCAGTTTGTTGGGAGTTGAGCTCATAAACATTAACAGGACATTCACACGTTCCTTTCATAGTTTACAGTCATGATGACCGACCAGTCAAAGGTGTTTTAGTGCAACATCTTTGTTACGGCTTCTGTTATTTTACATGCAAATCCTCCTGCTTCACCCCCCGTTCTGATTGGACTGGCACCACACCACCACCCTCCTCACCTGCTAATTACTCATCAGTCACACCTGGACAGACTGGCTAACAGCTACAAGAGAACCCGGAAGTCAACCAGTCATGGGCAACAGTTAGTTTCTTTTGTGGTTTTCTGGTAACTTTAGTTTGTGTTCGTTTGGGCTTCTTAAGTTTTGATTTCCAGGTGTTTTGTTGGTTAATGGTTTAGTTGTTTGATCCCCTTTAGTTTGTGTCAAATGGTTCTGTGTTATGAAGCATTCAACACAATACAATATAGTGACATCTGCTGGTCAACCTTTAACATAGCAGCTGCACGGATTGATGAGGGGCAATGTGTCATGAAACAGTAACAGTTATTTGTAACATGTTTTATGTTCATTCTCAAATCTGGCTGTGCCAAGAGATATTTGCACTACACCACAAAGATGATCACACACTCTCTGATATTCACACATTCACTCCTAATCTAAACCTAATCTATGTATGTGTGTGTGTGTTTGCATGTCACACATATCATTGATAATATAGAATTATTCTAACATAAGTGTATGTAGAAATATAAGTAGCCTATATAAATATGTACCTAAATGTCTAAGTGCTGATGTGATTATATGTCAGTAGATGGAATATTAGCCTAATCTCACCTGAATCTCACTCTCCCTGTATGTAAATTAATGAATAAATGGAAACTATACACAGCTGTCTCCTCCTCTCATAAACCTACAAAGTTTGGTGGAACTGTGTCCGTTTATAAGCACTAGCAAATTAATGACTCCACCCTGAATTCAAACTAGCACGTAAGGTCGGTGATACGCGCGTGACGTCATGAAGCTTCATTTGGAAAGTAGGACGGTCCTTAACGGAGTGAAGCGAGCCTCAATACATAAGCCACGACACTTCCGCTTTGAAAGATCGATACGAAGTCGAGCAGCCTGCTGGAGCATAACATCACTAGTTTTAGGTACTTTTAGCTCATTGGTTTGTGGAATTCATAGATGAGTTTGGTGTTGCCCCCCCATCCCCCTGGTTAGGCTTGGTCTGTTTCTGGCTTCTTTACTTTGAGCAGCATCTCAAACCCCGTGTCTGAACTACGAAGCCGGATTTTCTCTGATCGAGGTAACTTCAGGGTTTTTCATCCTACGACGCTGGTTCAGTTCTGATCGGGTTCTATCTCCCCGGTAACTGATGCTGCCCTAACCTGGTCCGGACCGGGTTCAGTTCTGATCGGGTTCTATCTCCCCGGTAACTGATGCTGAACCCCTAACCTGGTCCGGACCGGGTTCAGTTCTGATCGGGTTCTATCTCCCCGGTAACTGATGCTGAACGCCTAACCTGGTCCGGACCGGGTTCAGTTCTGATCAGGTTCTATCTCCCAGGTTACTGATGCTGAACGTCTACCCTGGTCCGGACCGGGTTCAGTTCTGATTGGGTTCTATCTCCCCGGTAACTGATGCTGAACCCCTACCCTGGTCCGGACCGGGTTCAGTTCTGATTGGGTTCTATCTCCCCGGTAACTGATGCTGAACCCCTAACCTGGTCTGGACCGGGTTCAGTTCTGATCGGGTTCTATCTCCCCGTAACTGATGCTGAACGTCTAACCTGGTCCGGACCGGGTCCAGTTCTGATCCGGACGGGGTTCAGTTCTGGATTAGAGATCACCGGGTATAAAAGGTTTCATTCATGTTAACAGACTCATTAAATTCTCTATCGACCAACGCCTCGGCTCACCTGCAAACAGATATTAGTGCTGATGTAGCTGAATAGCTTCATTTTTTAATCTCAAAGACATCTAATCTTTGGTGTGTGTCTTCTTTGTCTTCAGTGTGTCCCTAAAACATGTGAGTAAACTGGCCAAGTTGGGGACAAAAGGAAAAGTGTCCAGATGAGAAAGCAGATGAACAGAAGTTGAAAATGACGTCCAGACAAAATGGCAGGTTGACTCAAAAGATGAACATGGACCCATCTCATTCCTCACACAAACCAAATGTTTGGACAATATTGACATCTTTTCACTGTACAACGGATTCATACAGACACAGGGGGTGCCCAGATTTGAACCAGGGACCTCTTGATCTGCAGTCAAATGCTCTGCCACTGAGCTACACCCCCATGACATGCTGAAAAAGAGGGGGGAGTTCAAGAAACATTGTTTCTTGAAGGTGAAGACAAAAGGAAAAGTGCGCCAGCAGAGAACAGAAAATAACATCATGACCAGTGTTGGGACTAACGGTGTTTAAGTATAACGGCGTTACTAACGGCGTTTATTTTCTGGTCATGGAATAATCTAATGAATTACTTTCCCCATCATTGCAACACAGTTACCGTTACCAAGAATGTGAAATGTTGCGTTACTGCGTTATTGCGTTTGGTTCGATGAAGTGCAGCGGTGTCTGCCTCTGCTTTCTGACAGCCACATCACCTTGGCTGCCTGGAGAGAACAGGGTTCAGTGATGAATGATGACGCCTTTGCAAGTGCGATGATCATTGGCTGAGTGGGTGGACCCTCTCAGTGCTCGAGCTGTCTCACTCTGACTGCACGCTGTAAACAATAGACAGCGACGATGGAGACAACGAGCCAGGGAAATTCAAAAGTAGCGTTTTCCAACTGGAAGTACCGACACTACTTCTCGCTTAATGAAGTGAAAGGCAAGAATGTTTATGTTACATGCACGTTATGCCCAGGAAAAAAGATTTTATCAACGTCTGCCTCAAGTAACTCCAATCTTATGAAGCATCTCACATCAACACATGCTAACACAGCACTTGTTGCTGCTGCTGCTGCTCGACCACCGCCAAGCCCAGGTGCAGCTAGCGTGCAGCCAGCGAAGAGGATGGAGTCACTCCGTTAAAACAAGCAAAGCTTGATTCTTCAGGTACACAACAAGTTACTAGGGCCGAGCTGAACACATTGATGGCGAGGTATATTGTTGAAAACATGCTACCCCTGTCCACTGTGGAGTCCAAGTCTTTCAGAGCTATCCTTGCTAAAATACCAATACGAGGAGGCGGGGGGGGTTGCCCCATCCCAAAAGACTTTTGCCAAATTCATGGACAGTGAGTACAAAAAAATGAATGCTGAGCTCAAAAGGTCATTTGAGGAAATAGAGTACTTTTCAACTACAGCAGACATCTGCACTGCCCACAATAAAAGTTACATAGGTGTGACAGCTCATTGGATCAACCCAACTAATATGGAAAGAGAGGAAGCAGCTCTTGCCTGCAGACGTTTTAAGGGGCGTCATACTCATGACGCCATTGCAGTTGAGCTTGACAATATCCACTCAACATATGGGATAACACAGAAAATGACAGCGACAGTCACAGATAATGGCTCTAATTTTGTTAAAGCCTTTAAGAAGTACCAGCCACTTGACGAGAGTGAATCTGAGGATGATGAAGATGAGGTAACATTTACAGATATCAATGATGCTCTACATGAAACTGATGATAATGATGGAGGTGATGTGATCACTTTGCCCCCCCATAAGAGATGTGCATCACACACACTAAACCTGATTTCATGCACAGATGTTGACAAGTGGCTGCTGTCAAAACCTGAAACAAAGGCTGTTTACAGAAGTGCCACTGCCAAATGCACAGCCCTATGGGACAAAGCTAGTCCATCGACTGTGGCTGCTGAAACGCTTGAAGAGTTGGTGTCAAAAAAGCTGCTTGTACCTGGTACAACACGGTGGAACTCCTTCTATGATGCTCTGGCTCGGATCTGTGAAATATCCATGGTTGAGCTTCACACCATCTCCTCCAAATTAGGACTGACAGCGATAACAGAAAGGGAACATCAGTTTCCGAAGGAGTACTGTTCTGCGACGAAGCCCCTAACAGTTGCCTTTGATATACTTCAGGGAGAAGACAACTGTTTTCATGGTACACTCCTTCCAACAATAGAGACATTGATCCTGAAGACAGAAGCCCTTAAAAGTGGCCTGCAAATACTGAGGGACCTTCCTGACGCCATAGTCACAGTAAGAGCTTGAATTTAATATTTTATCATTTAATAAGTGATTGATCATTGCTGTAACACTCATACAGTAATAAGTACAACTACTTATAACACTAATTTGTATGGGTACATAGGTTTAATGTGATTATTCGTATCATTTCAGGCTATCAAAACCCGATTTGCTGATGTCCTGGGAAATGAGGAGGCTGTAATTGCTGCCGTAACTCTTCCAAAATTCAAACTTTGCTGTCACAGGAGTTAAAGGACAAGGCCAAGGCAAGTTTGCTAGCAGAGTGCCGGAGAATTGTCCATAAAGAACCACAGCCAGGTACCAGCACATCTACACATCACACGGGTTCAGCCAAAGAGAACGATTTCTTTTCCTCTGAGGATGATGAGGAGGACAGCTCCTCTTCAGCAGAAAAGCAGGTGGCAGACTATATGAGAAGGTCCCGCCTGCGGCTTGGAGGACGAGGCGGAGTCGGACATTAGGCGGGGTCGGACGTCCGACTCCACCCACATTCCCGTTTTAAGCCGTCTATTATAACCCTTCCCCCTATCCCTAAGCCCTAACCTCAGAAACTGATCACGCCCATCGGATGTCCAGCGCCGCCTAATATCCGTCTCCTGCAAGCCGCAGGCGGGGGTACTTGGACTATATTAGATGTACAGCACAAAACTTCAACTCTCTTTGTGGATTTTCCCTCATCAAGAAAGTTTCATTACGTTACAATGCTGCTACGCCATCTAGTGCACCTGTTGAAAGACTGTTCAGCCTGGACAAGCTTGTCTTCTCTCCGAAGAGGAACAGACTTTCTGACAAAAGATTTGAAAAGCTTCTCCTCTTGCGTTACAACCAGTGGTTTAGTCGTTAGATGAGTGGAGTATTTTAGTATAGATTAATGTATTGTTCATTTTCTCTAAGAATGAAAAACATGTTAATCTATATTTAAGAGTTGGATAGAGCTCTATTTATTGTGCAATAACATACAGATTCAGAGATTTGCACAACTTAATGGCCAGATTTTCCCTGTTTTTACCCACATTTGTCTATGAATGTGTGAATATTGTTTATTTTTACATATTTTTATTTCCATGCAAATGGCTGGCTGCAATTTTTTGAGTTGAGTTAAAACACATACCATGTTCTGAAACACTGTATGTAGTGTTTTTATTTTTCACTCAGTAATTCTAAACGTCTATGATATTATAGATATTAAAGAACGTAAAAGGATTATACAACACAGAATTAACGTCAGTTACTTTGCTTAGTAACTAATTACTTTTGCAGTGTGGTAACTGACTTACTAACTAAATTACTATTTAGGGAAAGTAATTTGTAACTATAACTAATTACTTTTTAAAAGCAAGATACCAAACACTGATCGTGACAAAATGAAAGATGAACATGACCTCCATCCGGCCCATCTCCTTTCAGTCAGTACCTCAGAAAATGTAGATCTGTGGACAGTATCAGTTTTGTTCAAGAAACATACACAGACAAAGGGGGTGCCTGGATTTGACCAGAGACCTCTTGATCTGCAGTCAAATGCTCTGCCACTGAGCTACACCCCCACACCATTTCAGCACACCTGCTGTATTCATGTCTGGTTCATATCCATTTGCGAGTGAAGCCCCGTTTCCACCCGCGGGTCTGGTTCTGGGTCTGGGTTGGGTGGATTTTGGTACGGATGTGTTGATTTCACGTTGCGTCCCCACAGCAAACTGTACCCTTACCCTGGAGGCGGGGTAGTAACTGGACAGCGCTGCTACGTGATCATCGCCGTGCAACACCTTTTAACCAAAGCACCACACGTGACAGAAACACAGGAGTCACCCTGCTTTGTTTTTATGCGGGACACGCAGGAAGTGATGGATTTTTCAATGAATCAGCGGATTGCTGTGTATTAGCTCTACTATCCTGTTAGATAGTCTAACTTAGTTAGGCCGTCAGCTGTGCTCTTTCCAGTACTGTTGAGTCAGTACTGAGCAAAATATTTGACTACTGCAAAAGTGTAGGACATGAATCTGAAGAGAGATTGCTGAAGCCTCTGCATACAGTCAACTTTGCACTTTATTGTTGAATCCATTGAAGTATTGTCAGTGATCATAGCGTAGGCTGCTAGTTTGTAGGGGTTTGGTACTCCATTTGGTAGTCCTGAAGCTTATTGGTCCAAGTGGACCATCAGACTCTGCCCCAGGTCTTTTGATACCGGGTTCTGGTACCATCCCTACTCACCTGCACACCTTTCTTTCTGTACCTGGCTGTGCAGGGTAAGGGTACAGTTTGCTGTGGGGACGCAACGTGAAATCAACACATCCGTACCAAAATCCACCCAACCCAGACCCAGACACAGACCCAGACCCGCGGGTGGAAACGGGGCTTTACTCATAAATGGATATGGACCAGACATGAATACAGCGAGTGTGATGAATGGTGTGGGGGTGTAGCTCAGTGGCAGAGCATTTGACTGCAGATCAAGAGGTCTCTGGTTCAAGTCCAGGCACCCCCTGTGTCTGTGTAATTCCATTGGACAGTGAAAAGATGTCAATATTGTCCAAACATTTGGTTTGTGTGAGGAATGAGATGGGTCCATGTTCATCTTTTGAGTCAACCTGCCATTTTTTCTGGACGTCATTTTCAACTTCTGTTCATCTGCTTTCTCATCTGGAAACTTTTCCTTTTGTCCCCAACTTGGCCAGTTTACTCACATGTTTTAGGGACACACTGCAGACAAAGAAGACACACACCAAAGATTAAATGTCTTTGAGATTAAAAAATGAAGCTATTCAGCTATGAAGCTATACATCAGCACTAATATCTGACATGAAACTATATCAGATTCATGTCCTACACTTTTGCAATAGTCAGATATTTTGCTCAGTACTGACTCAACAGTACTGGAAAGAGCACAGCTGACGGCAGTCATTCCAGGATGCTCCTCCTCAGTTAGGAATAGCTATTTCCACTGGTGTGAATGCTACTGATGGAGGAAGTGATGTCTACATTGAATGTATGTATGTGTGGCTGTAACCGTATAGCCCTGATGTGATCAAGCAGGTGCAGCCCCAGTGGCCTAATGGATAAGGCACTGGCCTCCTAAGCCAGGGATTGTGGGTTCAAGTCCCATCTGGGGTGATCAGCAGAGCAGCCCTGTGAAGTGTGCTGGGCTCATAACCCAGAGGTTGATGGATCCAAACCATCCTCTGCTAGCTGCACTTTCTTCACAGCCATCTCAGCACCTTTGATGTGAAGTGCTGCAACTGGTCAAACCAATCTATCATCAAGCAAACCTCCCTTCAAAAGCCCCACAGCTATTTTAAACGGGCTGTGGCCTCGACAGTAAATGCTTTTCATCTTCATAACTGTTCAGCGGGGAATCCTGCTTTAGAAACAACACTCTTTGCTCTGCAATAAAAACATTTGGAGACTAGTTTTCCTCTGTGTCATCATGCATGTGTACTTTGCACATTGGTTAAAGGACTTAAGGTGTGAGTTTGCTCATAATGGTTTGAAATAAACATGACAAACAATCCCTACAGGAAACAGGGACATGTGGCCTTCCACCTGACAGGTACTGCTGGGATTTGAACCCAGGATCTCCTGTTTACAAGACAGGTGCTTTCACCAACTAAGCCACAGCACCTGGATAACCAATACCTGAGGAGAAGCATATGTGCACTCAGAGGATGATCTGAGTGATCTGAGTTCAAGTCCCAGTGGAACCTCATGTCTGTCATTTGTAGCAAAGCCCTCTGGCCCTCAAGGAACCCTTCCTCCAGCCCTGCATGAAGGAAACGAGCCACGTTTGCATCGTCTATAGACGTCATCACCAATCATTGAGAATTTACCGTCATCCTCTGAGTGCACATATGCTTTTCCTCAGGTATGGGGTATCCAGGTGCTGTGACTTAGTTGGTGAAAGCACCTGTCTCGTAAACAGGAGATCCTGGTTTCAAATCCCAGCAGTACTTGTCAGGTGGAGGGCCACATGTCCCTGTTTCCTGTAGGGATTGTTTGTCATGTTTATTTCAAACCATTATGAGCAAACTCACACCTTAAGTCCTTTAACCAATGTGCAAACTACACATGCATGAGGACACAGAGGAAAACTAGTCTCCAAATGTTTTTTATTGCAGAGCAAAGAGTGTTGTTTCTAAAGCAGGATTCCCCGCTGATCAGTTATGGAGATGTAACCATTTACTGTCGAGCCCACAGCCCGTTTAAAATAGCTGTGGGGCTTTTGAAGGGAGGTTTGCTTGATGATAGATTGGTTTGACCAGTTGCAGCACTTCACCTCAAATGAGATGCTGAGATGGCTGTGAAGAAAGTGCAGCTAGCAGAGGATGGTTTGGATCCATCAACCTCTGGGTTATGGGCCCAGCACACTTCACAGGACTGCTCTGCTGCTCACCCCAGATGGGACTTGAGCCCACAATCCCTGGCTTAGAGAGGCCAGTGCCTTACCCATTAGGCCCCCTTTATTACTGAAATGCTAAAATGCTGTGGCATGATATGTATTTTGAGTTTGGTTGCCAATAAAAATAAAATAACAAAGAAAAAGAAAGACTACGGTCAAGTCTATGAAAGGGGGGTGCCTAAACTTTCAAGACAACCAATTTCCTTCTTGTCAATTACAAGGTCCTGCTGTGATTTGAACCCAGGATCTCGTGATGACAAGACAGATACTTTTACCAGCTAAGCATAAGCTCACACCTTCAAAGTTTCTCTTCAATTTCTGCAATATTCAGTTGAAGACGTGTTTGGAACAGCTAACCGACTGCTCAGATTCTCATACATGATCGTGTCTTACCTGAGCTACAGGTTTCGTGTCATTATTCAGTAAAGTCTCCATTTTCTGAAATGTGTAAATATCAGCTGAATGTCACAAAGTGGGAAACAGTAGGTCCTGTGGACATCTGTCTCAGAAACTGCACAATGTAACTTTTTCCCTCCGGCCGATGACGTTGTAGCTGAATAATGGTACTATTTGCAAGTACACATCACCTACTAGCAAATGGATATGAACCATACATGAACACAGCAACATAAACAAACTTTCAGTTTTTTCCCCAGCGACACATCCAGATGCAGGGAGTGCTGAGATTTGAACTGGGGACCTCCTGATGTGCAGTTAAATGCTCTACCACTGAGCTACTCCCCCACAACACTCAACATAGCCGCTGTGTTCATGTCTGGATCATGTCCATTTGCTAGTGCGTGATGCGGTGCTGCAGCCGATAGTCGGCTGCAACGTCACGGTCGCGTCCTGGATGGAAAAGTTTCACAGTGCAGTTTCTGAGCCTCAGGATGCCGATGATCAGTGACGGCTGGAAAATGCACATAATGAATGTTGGTGTGACATCAGAACCAGTCAGAAACGTCTTCTCCACTGGAAACACTGTGGTCTGCACAGCCAGGTACAGAAAGAAAGGTGTGCAGGTGGGAGTCACGTGATGCAAGCTAACCCGCCAGCTAGCAAGACAGACATCGGTCAGATGTCGGACAAATTCGAAGACTTGGAGAACCGTTGGAGACCCAACAACGTCCGCTTCGTCGGCTTCCCTGAGGGCAAGGAAGGAGTAAATGTGGCGAGATTTCTGGAGGAGCTGCTACCAGATCTGCTGGACTTAGAGGGGAGACGAGAGATTGAACGGGCACACCGGATCGCTGGCCGGCGACCCGGGCCAGGAGACAGACCCAGACCAATACTGGCCAGGTTTTTGAGATGGTCAGACCGGGACGCGGTGTTGCGAGCAGCGAGAAACAAAGGCAAGCTGACGTGGGGAAACACTACTGTTATGCTTTTCCCCAACTACTCCAGAGCCACCCAGATGAAGCGCCACAAATTCAAGGAGTGCAAGAAAAAACTGCATGAACGAGGGGTGAGCTTCAGGATGCTGTTCCCGGCTAAGCTGAGAATCGAGACTGGTGAGGGTGAGAGGGCTTTTGACTGTCCCCGAAGAGCCATGGCTTTCACACTCACTCTGCAGGGAGTAAGTACTGATGGACTGATTTGTCGTCATCCTCATTCGCGCACCCAAACGCAACTCTGGTGTACACACTTTTTTGTTAATGGTAGCGATGCCAAGGAAGCACAACGAGTGGAGCCTTGCGGACCTGACACGGACCGTCGGACCTCTGTTGGAGGGACTTTTTTGGGCGTTCAAATGTGCAAAGTTCAGTGTTTTGTAAGTGTTATGGGGAGGTTTGTGTTCAGTCACCACCATTGTGTAATGGTACTAATTGTGATAAAGGTCTGTGTGTTATTAATGTATAGGCAGGCATGTCCTCACAAATAGTTTAATACGTCTCTCCACCTGGAATGTAAACGGACTGGGGAATCCCATTAAGAGAAAAAAGGTCATGACCATGCTCAAAAATAAAAATGTGGAGACTCTGCAGCCTCCTCCGTGATGGCAGTCAGTGGGGTCAGCTCCGACCCTGGACAAACAATCCCTACAGGAAACAGGGACATGTGGCCTTCCACCTGACAGGTACTGCTGGGATTTGAACCCAGGATCTCCTGTTTACGAGAAAGGTGCTTTCACCAACTAAGCCACAGCACCTGGATACCCCATACCTGAGGAAAAGCATATGTGCTCTCAGAGGATGACGGTAAATTCTCAATGATTGGTGATGACGTCTATAGACGATGCAAACGTGGCCTGTTTCCTTCATGCAGGGCTGGAGGAAGGGTTCCATGGGGTAATGGTCAGCACTCTGGACTCTGAATCCAGTGATCTGAGTTCAAGTCTCAGTGGAACCTCATGTCTGTCATTTGCAGCAAAGCCCTCTGTGACTCCCAAAGCCCTCACTTCCTCACTGAGGCTACAGCAGCTTGCTCTGAAGTGTGAGTATGTTACAGACATGCAATGTTGCACAGATGCCTTCTCCACATGCTCTAGGATGTTTTCCTTTTTCTCCATTTCAGCTGAACCACCAGGGTCGGAGGTGACCCCACCCACGCTGCTGCTTTCAGGGAGGAGGCTGTAGAGTCTCCGGGCCAGAACCAGAACCAGCAGGCTCAGAGACAGCTTCTTCCACCAGGCAGTGAGGACGCTCAGCTCCCCCCCTGCCCCCACTCACCACCCCTCCACCTCCACTGACTGCCCACTAACAAACTCACCTACCTCAGCACACCTCACTTCATCATCACCATGGCAACAGTTAAACACTGCAGAACATTGCACTAAATGGCACTAATACATATTGCACTGTTGCATCATCAGGACTGCTACAGTTTACTCTGCATATGCATTACTGCACTACTGCCACTGTACTGTTGCATTGCTAAAAACATACTGTTACAGTTCCATGTTTACGTTGTCATTGCTCTGTAATATCTGCACTACTTCCTACATCAGGATTGCAATACTGTTCACATTGTCTACTGTCAACCCGTTTGTAAATTTGTGATCTCCTTTAGTATTTAAACTTAGTTTGTGTTTAGATTTCTAGGCTATCCCAGCGGATTCCTAGATTTTATATTTTTATCTTATAGTTTCTTATACTTCTTTATCTGCACGGTGGGTGTGAGAGGACTGTAATTTCATGTGTGTGGTCTGTCTAACATGGGGCACATTTGACAATAAAGTTGACTTTGACTAGTCTGTAGTCACCATGACTGATCACAGAGACCTCGCTGCCATCCTGAGAGCACATATGCTTTTCCTCAGGTGAAAAAAGAGCAACTAGCAGAGGATGGCTCAGGTCCATCAACCTCTGGGTTATGGGCCCAGCACACTTCTGCTGTGTTGCTCCACAGCTCACCCCAGATGGGACTTGAACCCACAATCCCTGGCTTAGGAGGCCAGTGCCTTATCCATTGGGCCACTGGGGCTGCACCTGCTCACTCACATCAGGGCCATGCGGTTACAGCCACACATACATACATTCAATGTAGACATCACTTCCTCCATCAGTAGCATTCACACCAGTGGAAATAGCTATTCCTAACTGAGGAGGAGCATCCTGGGATGACGGCCATCAGCTGTGCTCTTTCCAGTACTGTTAAGTCAGTACTGAGCAAAATATCTGACTACTGCCTACTCACCTGCACACCTTTCTTTCTGTACCTGGCTGTGCAGACGACAGTGTTTCCAGTGGAGAAGACGTTTCTGACTGGTTCTGATGTCACACCAACATTCATTATGTGCATTTTCCAGCCGTCACTGATCAGCGGCGTCCTGAGGCTCAGAAACTGCACTGTGAAACTTTTCCATCCAGGACGCGGCCGTGACGCACACCTTTTCAGCACACTCGCTGTGTGCTGAAAAGGGGTGGGGGTGTAGCTCAGTGGCAGAGCATTTGACTGCAGATCAAGAGGTCCCTGGTTCAAATCTGGGCACCCCCTGTGTCTGTATAATTCCATTGGACAGTGAAAATATGTCAATATTGTCCAAACATTTGGTTTGTGTAAAGTCTGGGATACACTGCAATTTTTTTCAATCGTTGCTCGCAGCTCCAACCCAAATTATGTGAATCAGTTGCAGAGTTTAAAAGTTCCCAGTTTGCGATGTTTGTCCTAGTACTGTACGAACCGACGCTCGGATGCGCTCTGCCTACTCACACTGTATGTCCTCAAAGACACGTTGGGATCTTGAACAATCCCGACATGCAACACAATAAATACAGCTAGTAGTAGAAGAAGAAGTCAACAACAGTATGCTATCACCAAAAAAACGAGCTTTGCAATTTGCGTTCTTTCTTTGTGAAGAATTCGCCAAAAATAAACGGTGACAACGTCATGTGTGGACGAGGAATTGTCTGAGCAGACATGGGCTGGACGGTCTGTCGGTTCTACAACCAGAACTCCGTCCCAATGACACGCCGGATCGCCATGCTGCCTCTGGTTTACTTCTATTTCTGTTTTCGCACATGTGAAAGGTGAAAATCTTGGAGGAAAGAGTTCTCAGTACGGTCGAGGCTCCGCTTCAACATGCGATTCACTCACGAGCCACGACCAGAATATCAAACAGGTTTGATTTCTAGCTATTCACGATTTCTTTTATTTATATTAATCTTTTTTACTGGATTTTGTCCATTCAAAACAGATCACAGCATTACAGAGTATCCAGGATGGGTTGTACACAGATAACATAGGTATCAACATAAACTACAAGTTAGTAACAGTAAACTAACCCTAAGCCAGAACAGCATCTAAGAATGAACAGTTAAACCACTATACCTTCCCTCCCACTACTTGAGGCTGAAAAGACAAACAAGCAGACAAAAAAAACACAAAAATAAAATAAATAAATAAATAAAATAAAATAAATAAATGGATAAATGGGGGGGCTTCGTCATTCTTCTGGTTGGATGCTAGTTTTATCCAAATATTCAATGAAGGGCTGCCAGGTTTCCTTAAAAACACCTGCGGAGCCTGCAATTGAAAACCTAATTTTCTCAAGTTTAATATTGGTCAGGACCTCACGTAGCCAGCTATTGTGTGAGGGGGAGCAGCATGTTTCCATTTAAGTAAAATGAGGCGTCTGGCCAGTAGAGTTGTGAAGGCCAGTACCCGCCGCTTTTTAACAGGGAGGTTAAGTGTTGCAGGTGTAGGGGAACCAAACATAGCTGTGTATGGGTTTGGACTAAGATCTACTATATCAAGCACTTGTGCAAGAGTCTCAAAAATTTGGCACCAGAAGCCAGTGAGATTAGGGCAGGACCAAAACATGTGTGTGTGGTTTGCTGGTGACTGTTTACACCTGTTGCAGTTGTCACTGGTGCCGGGGTAGATCTTTGCGAGCCGGGAATTTGTGTAGTGAGCCCTAAAAAGAATTTTGCATTGTAACAAGCCATGCCTGGCACAGATGGAAGATGAGTGAACTTGTTTGAGAATTTGGTCCCATTGGTCATGAGATATTGATACTCCTATCTCGTTCTCCCAGGTCAGCTTCAGGCGGGTCGTTTGATCAGGGTTAAGAGAATCAATGGAGCCGTAGATTATAGAAATGGAACGTCTTTGGGCAGGATCGAGGGTAAGCAAGGAGTCAATTAGGGAACCAGGTGGATGGTTAGGGAAGTGGGGGAAGGCCGCTTGGACAAAGTGTCTGGTTTGGAGGAAGCGGAAAAAAATGAGTGTGAGGCAATTTAAACCTAGCTGCAAGCTCTACAAAATCAGTAAAAGAGTTGTCTTTATACAAGTCTTTGACATGTAGCAGGCCCTTCGTACGCCATGTATTAAAGGTGGAGTCCGACAGGGAAGGTGGGAATAGATGGTTGTTAGCAATTGGAGCTAAGGTTGAAGGTTCATTCAGACCATAAAATTTACGAAATTGTAGCCAAATCTTGAGTGAGTTGGCAACAACAGGGTTCTGTGAGACTGAATGGGTCTTAAGAGGAAGTCGAGCAGTGAGGAGGGAATGCAAGGAGAGTCTGGAGCAGGGGTCGGCAACCCAAAATGTTCAAAGAGCCATATTGGACCAAAAAAACGAAAAACAAATCTGTCTGGAGACGCAAAAATGTAAAAGTCTTAAATAAGCCGGTCGGCAACCTGTTTCAGCCAAACAGCCTTTTAGACCCGTTTCCTACAATAAAGAAAACACCGGAGCATCAACTGACTTTTAACATTGATAATTAAATAAAACTTTAACGTTAAATGTGTTGCATTTAACATAATTGAGAAAACGAAATTACATTTCTGCATCCAGCAAAAAAACATTTTAAACTAAAAAAAAGAAAAGACGTCGGGTTGAAGGTCACTTTAAAAAAAAAAAAAATCTATTTAAGTTGTTGTATTTATGTAGGATGGAAAAAGACGCAGCTTTAATAATCTACCAGCAGCAAACCAAACACGCTGTCCTGTCTGTGCCATCATCCTTTTACTGGCGCGTGCAGTAAGCTACCCGAAAAATGAAATTACTGTTTCACAAAATATGAACATAGCTACGCAAAATAATCTGGTCAGCAGTGAAAACAAATGAATCTGCCCACGCAGCGCTGAACATGCTCAGTGCATCAGACACTTTTCTTCTCTATCGTCGGCCTACCTGGCTGGAGAAGTGATCAAAGCGCAGCATGACAGGGTCGGAGTGGACAAATAAGCTTTTGCTCGTTTATTATTCACTTTAAATGCCAGAACTGCAGCAACAGCACAACAGAGACGCTCCGCTCTGAGACGTTCATGGGATAGTGCGCCAGCAGGAAATTTCAGCGCTCCGCGGCATGTCCACACTCAGTGATATTCTTTGTTTGTAATTAATTCCGTTTTTAATGTTTAATTCCGTGATTGCTGATTCAATAGGACTGTATCATGCTATGCTGCACAATAGCGGCACGTGAGCATGAAGTGCAGTTATTAACACTGATTGGCTGCGTAAAGGTTTGTGAGACGCATCATAGCATGCTGGACAGTTACTCGCCGTTTCACTGCAGTTACCTGCTTGTTGCACCTGACACTCAATGGGCTGCTTTGCAAAATGGTAAAAATATAAATTATGTCTTTATTTTAATAGTTGAGTTGGATTTTATTTCACGTGCTGCATTTGCAGTGCTCGGAGAACTCGGGAAAAGTGCGCAACTGTACATGAATCCCTCAGAGGGATCATCATAATCCTCAAATTTAGAATAAGATAAGAAACTTTATTGTCTCTCAAGGGGACATTTGTCTTGGTCTTTTAGAATCACATTATTAAAGTGAACCAACCAAAATACAATACACTTTAGTAGAATAGTCATTAATTCATTTTCCAATGCCAGGGAGCCGCAACAGAGGGACTAAAGAGCCGCATGCGGCTCCGGAGCCGCGGGTTGCCGACCCCTGGTCTGGAGGAACGCATTTCTATCTGAGCCCATGAAGGGCCGACATCAGCTCCTCTGTCAAGCCAATATAAAAGTTTGTTAATAGTGCATGCCCAATGATACTGAATTAA
The DNA here is from genome assembly GCA_023101725.1 of Atherinomorus stipes. Lineage (NCBI taxonomy): Eukaryota > Metazoa > Chordata > Actinopteri > Atheriniformes > Atherinidae > Atherinomorus > Atherinomorus stipes. The sequence continues at coordinate 102,910 of JALJCO010003450.1, forward strand.
ATTAGGTAGTGCAAGGCCGCCTAGACTTTTGGGGAGTTGCAAAACAGCTTTTTTTATACGGGGTGGTTTATTTGCCCACAGAAATGATAATAGTAATTGGTCCAGCTGCTGAAAAAAGGATTTTCTTATAAAAATTGGGATATGCTGAAACAAATAAAGAAATTTAGGAAGAATCACCATCTTTACCAAATTACTGCCCAAATTACTTGCCAAACTGGGTTAGAATGTCTACAATAACTGGGATAGAAGACATAGGGTTGGAGACATACAAAAGCAGGTCATCTGCGTACAGGGACAGCTTGTGGGTGATTCCATTTCTGGTGATACCTTTGACCCCCTCCTCCCCTCGAAGCCAAATGGCCAATGGTTCAACAGCTAGGGCGAATAGGAGGGGAGAGAGGGGGCATCCCTGTCTAGTGCCCCGACAAAGAGAAAAGGAGGGCGATCTCATGCCATTTGTGACAATGTGAGCAGTTGGGGAACTGTAAAGCAATCTAATCCATGAGATAAAGGTGGAGTTAAAACCGAATCTTGACAGAACATAGTACAGATACTCCCACTCAACCCTGTCGAATGCTTTTTCAGCATCTAAGGAGATCACCACTTCAGGCACGACAGGGTTGGGGGAACCGATGATATTGAATAATCGTCTAGTATTAAATGATGAATTCCTTCCAGCCTAGAACCCAGTCTGGTCTGAGGAGATCAGAGCAGGTAAGGCTTTCTGCAAGCGAGTGGCTAAAACTTTGGAAAGAATTTTTTGGTAAAAGTTTAAAAGGGATATAGGCCTATAGCTGCTACATTCTAAAGGATCCTTGTCTTTTTTTTAACAAAAGTGAAATGTTAGCTTCCAGTAAGGTAGGGGGTAATTTGCCGTTGTTGAAGGATTCGTTGTAGACATTAACCAAATGTGGAGCTATTAGATTAGAGTACATTTTATAAAATTCTACTACGAACCCGTCCGGGCCGGGGGATTTACCATTTTGAAGCTGTCCAATCGCCTCTTGCACCTCTGCCAGTGAAATCGGCATGCCTAATTTGTCAACGAGGTTGATGTCAACTTTGGGGAATGTAAGTAATTCGAAGGGGTTGTGGCTCTTCCAGATTTCAGGAGAGTACTCTGAGGTGTATAGGTCAGAGTAAAAGTTCAAAAAAGTCTCATTTATCAGTTCAGGTTTGGTGACCACTGCCCCTTACTGTGAATTTAATCTGGGGATCCGTCTGGAAAGAGCTGCGGTTCTAGCCTTTTGGGCAAGAAGTTTGCCCGCCTTGTCTCCCGTTTCAAAGTAACTTTGTCTTATTTTTAATAACTTGGCCTCAACCCTGGATGTTGACAGCAAGTCAAACTCCACTTGGAGTTTAAGACGCTGGTCATAAAGAGAGGGAGTGGGGGTGACAGCGTACAAAGTGTCAATATTCAATAATTGATCAGACAGCCAGGCCATCCTCTCCATGTCTACTTTTTTCTGCCGGGAGGCAAATGAGATTGCCTGTCCCCTGAGGAATGCTTTGCATGCCTCCCACAAGGTGCCCCTCGGGATATCGGGAGTGTCGTTCAGTTGAAAGAAGATGGCTATTTCGTCCTGGAAGAACTTTTTAAAACATGGATTATTCACTAAGAAATGAGAGAGTTTCCATTGCATGTGTGGGCGGTTATGATTTGGGAAGTTAATGGTAACTGATACAGGGGCGTGGTCTGAAATCACTATACTGTGATAATTGGCCGAGTTGACCCAATGTAATATTGTATTGTCAACAAGGAAAAAGTCAATTCTGGAATATGTCCGATGAACATGAGAGAAAAAGGAGAAGGCCTTTGTGGATGGATTGAGAGATCTCCAGGGATCACTTAGGCCCAATTGATTTAAGAAAGAACTCAATGTGAAAGCAGCATTGGACAGAGGGAGGGGTCTCGGAGAGGACCTGTCTAAGACTGGATCCTGAATGAGGTTGAAATCGCCGCCTATTTGCTTTTGCTTGCTTGCTTGTGGTAGTCCATCGCTTTCGATGATGACAATCCTCTTCTGTCTTTAGCGGTGAGTTCTCTGGTGGCTGTGTAGGCCTATCCTGGATCCACAGGTTCTGTTGCAGGTGGGGCAAGTGTAGGTGATGCTGCTGTGCCTGTTGCTGGCGGCCATGGGTGTGTTTCTCCTGGCCCTTCTCTGTTCTCTTCTAGTTGTCCTTTCCTCTTCAAGTGCTTGAACTCCATGGGAACAAAGGTGCCGCCAGGTGTTCCGGTCAGCTGCTGTGTGTTCCAGATCTATGGGTTTGACTTTGCATTTTTTCAGTGTTGCCTTCAGTTGATCTTTATAGCGCTTCTTCGGGCCTCCTGCTGAGCGCTGACCTTGTTGCAGCTGCCCATATAGCACTTTGCGGGGCAGTCGATCGGAGGGCATTCTAATGACATGTCCCACCCAGCGTAGTTGTTGCTTGGCTATTGTGGACTCGATGCTTGTGCAGCCTGTTCTCCTAAGAATCTCCGTGTGAGCCACTCGGTCACGCCAAGTAATACCCAAGATTCGTTGGAGACAGTGAATGTGGAATTGTTCAAGAGATTTCATTTGATGGCTATAAATGATCCAGGCTTCAGCACCATAGAGCAGAGTGGTGATGCAAACAGCTTGATAGACGGATATTTTAGTATTGAGATGGAGGTTTCTGTTTTGGAAGACCCGACGTCTAAGTCTTCCAAATGCAACTGATGCATTTTTGATTCTATTTTGGACTTCGTTATCTATGGTGTTGTCAGCAGAGATGATACTTCCAAGGTAACAGAATGATGGGACAACAGACAGTTTTTCTTCAGCTATAGTGAACGCAGGCATCGAGGGTGGGATGGTGGCACTCCATTGGCAGACTATTTCGGTTTTGTAAGTATTAATGGTCAGCCCCATCCGGCGGTATGCTTTTACCGCCGCATCGAGCGCAGATTGGAGGTCTTGTGGAGAATGAGACACGAGGGCGCAGTCATCAGCATACTGCAGCTCCAGTATCCTCATCCTGCTGAGTTTGGTAGTTGCATGCAGCCTCCTGATGTTAAAAAGGCTACCATCCAGCCTGTATGCTATAGTCACTCCGCTGCTGCTTTCGATCTCCTTATTGAGAAGTTGAGTGACACATAGGAGAAAGATGTTAAAAAGCACTGGTGCCAATACGCAGCCTTGCCTTACCCCTGTGGTCACAGGAAAAGGCCTAGACTCTTGGCATCCAACTGTCACTGTTGCTGTCATTCCATCATGAAACTGTCGCAGGATATTAATGAACTTCTTGGGGCAGCCCACTCGTAAGAGGACATCCCACAAGAGGTCTCGCTTCACAGTGTCAAATGCTTTAGAGAGGTCAACAAAAGCTATAAACAGATCTTGATGTTGTTCTCTACATTTTTCTTGGAGTTGCCGAGTTACAAAGATCATATCCACTGTGCTCCTGCCTTTTCGGAACCCACATTGTGATTCGGGTAGGACAGACTCTGATATGTGGTTGATCAGCCTCCGAAGCATGACTTTGGCCAGTACCTTTCCTGCCACAGCGAGAAGCGATATGCCCCTATGATTACCACAGGTAGCTTTGTCACCCTTGTTCTTATAAATAGTGACAATTCGAGCGTCTTTCCATTGCTGTGGGATGTTTTCGTCTGCCCAGACCTTCGTGATGTAGCCATGTAAGGCTCTAGTGCAGAGGTACCCTCCTTGTTTGAACAGTTCTGCAGGGACATTGTCACATCCAGGAGACTTGTTATTTTTTAAAGAGTGGACAGCTGAAAAGACTTCCAAGAAGGTTGGCGGTTGGTTAAGGTTGTCAACCCGAGGAAAATTTGGCAGCTCATCCAAGATGGTAAAATCTGCTTCGGAGTCCTGATTTAGAAGGGTGCTGAAATGCTCAGCCCATCTGTCTAAGATGCTCTCTTGGTCTTTCAGGACAATGAGTCCATCTGCGGTCTTCAGAGGGCTAATACAATGACTTGTAGGACCATATATTGATTTTACTTCTTTGTAAAATGAATGCATATTGTTCTTGTCTGCGTGCATTTGGATCTCCTGTGCCTTCTCTTTCCACCACTGGTTCTGAGTAAGTCGCAGGGATCTCTGTACCTCTTGGCGGGCTTTCTGCCATTGTTGCCTGGCGGTGCTTGATGATGGGTTTCTCAGTGTTTCCTGATGTGTTTTGTGCATGCAAATCAGCAGGTTATTGATGAACTCTGAGTTGTTATCAAACCAGTCTTGGTGGTTCCTCTTTGTTAGAGTCCAGGAGAGTTCTTATGTTCCATGTTGCCAGCTTGAGGCTTAAAATCTTCTTCCTTCTGTTTCGACCGCAGAGATGGAATAACCCGACAGGCGCGGTGACCAGTCCAGGTGTTGGTTGAGTGGGCAATTTTTAGGCCACCTTTTCTAGGCCCCTCCTCGATTTGAGGTGAGCAGTGCGGTCCCTGAATAGGGCTGCTCAGTCACACAGGGGTCTGCCGAAAACAGCTGCCACTCAACCCCAGCTGTTAGCGACCGTTGCCCTGTGCCGCTGACGTGCAGAGCTCTGGCTAGGAGCTCCCAGTCTATTCAAACCTGCCCCCGTCGCCAGACACTCCATCGCCGCCAGACTTTAACCAGATGTGGATCCAGGTAATTCACCATGGTCAGAGGTGGATACCTACGCATAGAAGCTTTAAAGTGCTGTAGGGGGTGCGCCGTCCCCAGTAGCACTATCTTGGCCCCGCTGAGGAGGGCCTGGTGGCATGGGAGGGCCCAGGACGACCAGCTCCTCACCCGGGCTGCAGGAGGCTGCCGGTACCTAGCTCTGTTAAGGCCCGCCTATTGCGCACCGCCAGCGCAGAGCTTTTCTGTTGGGGTGTGCTCCCTTAGCCTTGCCCCTTGAGGCTAACCCACAAGGCAGTGGGACTATTTACCCATAGCTGGGGCAGTGGCTGATGGGTGCCAGGGCGTGTCCACAACATGGTGGGCCTGGACGCCGCATCTCTGGGGCCCACTGCTGCTCCGAGATCCCCTGCAGTTCAGCCTGGGGCCGCAAGGCACCCAGTTTCCATGTGTGGCCACGAGGAGGCACTGCAAAAGTCTTGGTGGTGGAGAGGCTGTGTACTGGCAGAGGAGACTTACACACTCGGCTCCTCTTTTCACTCCCATATGGGAGCTAGCCAGCGGCAGTAGCTGAAAGCAGAAGGTCACAAGCATAGGGCAGCAAAAAGCATGCACTAACAGCAAGCACCTCTACACCACTGCACTAGACGCATCACACACACCCTGTGCCCATGACACGCACATATAATTGGGTAGTGACCATCTATATCAGGAAGAGAGGAAAAAAGATGGGCAATAAATCTGTCATCATCTAATACAGGGGCATAAACACTGACCAGAATAACAGGGATGTCGAACAGCCTGCCTGTCGCAGCCACAAAGCGGCCATTAGGGTCCTCTACAGAATTTGTTGGTTCAAACGTTATATTTTTACTAACGATAATTGCCATTCCTCTTGCCCTCGCAGTGAACTTAGAATGGAATACGTGACTCATCCAAAGTCTTTTAATACGTGAGGTCTCGGAGACCTTAAGGTGAGTCTCTTGAAGGAAGTAAATGTCCCCTCCAAGCTGCCTCAAATGCGAGATCACCCTGCCCCTCTTAACTGCTCCATTGACTCCCCTAACATTCCATGACACAAACCTGCAGCCCCGGATATGTGTTGTATTTGTGTTAAGCATTACTCACCCTTCGTTGAATAAGGGCATACAATGACGAAGCCGGGACGGGGGGAGTAAAATAAAAAAAAATAAAAAAAAATTAAAGAAAAAAGAAAACAATCCCCTGATTAGCGCCTCCAGAACCCCTATATAGCTCCCAGTTCCTCTAGGTACACTCATCCCCATTACTTCACCACTCCCGCAAGGTGATAGTAATTTGCAAACAGACAGGTTGTAAAGAGGAATTCAGCATAACAGTAAATAAAGAGTCTCTACAAGAAAAAAAGTATTGATAAATACAACATTTAAAAAAAAACAAAAAAAAAAACAGAAAGAAACCACCGAAAAATTTACCTGCTATTTCACCATTTTACAGAGGCCGGTGGAAAAAAAAATACATTTACAACACACTCACAACAGTCATATCTCGGCATGACATCCGTAAAGGACACTGCCACCGTGTATTAATCATGAGGAAACGGTCTTACCGATAGATGAAACAACCCGAGTTTCTGTGACCATATCAGCATTAGCCGCTAGTATACTTGTTCGGATGTCAGCTGCAGTGGCTGAGAAGCATCATCACTGGGCAGTTGCAGAACTCACGAAGGCAACGGCCTCCTCAACCGAGCAGAAGCGTTTCTTGTTGCCGTCTTTTCCAGTTATTTGAAGCCTTGCTGGGTAGAGCAGAGCCGGTCGGAGGCCCAGGTTAAACAGCTTCGCCATGACGTCACGGTAGATCGCTCGCTGCTCCAGAATCTCGGGACAGTAATCCTCGTAAATGCGGACCGGCCATTCACGGTATTTCAGGTCATTCCTCCGTTTACGGGCCTCTCGGATTACCAGCTCCTTGGTCTGATGCCGATGGAAGCACACGATCACAGGTCTTGGCTTCTCTCCCTGCCGTGGCTTAGCCGCTAGGGAACGGTGAGCCCGGTCGAGCTCAGGGGGATTTTGCAGCACCTGGTCCCCGAGTATCTCCTTCAGGACTTCTCAGAAAAAAGTCGTGGGTTGTGGACCTTCTATTGATTCCGGTGAGCCAATAATCCTGAGATTGTTCCGTCGGTTTCGCCCTTCTAAGTCGATGTTCTTGGCTTTTAGCTTGGCACAAGTCTCTGACAAGGTGGAGTAAGATGCTTCGAGAGCCTGGATACGAGCCTCGGTTTGATTAGCGTTGGTCTCCAGACTAACAATTCTTAAGGGCTTCTTAAGTTTTGATTTCCAGGTGTTTTGTTGGTTACTGGTTTAGTTGTTTGATCCCCTTTAGTTTGTGTCAAATGGTTCTGTGTTATGAAGAATTCAACACAATACAATATAGTGACATCTGCTGGTCAACCTTTAACATAGCAGCTGCACGGATTGATGAGGGGCAATGTGTCATGAAACAGTAACAGTTATTTGAAACATGTTTTATGTTCATTCTCAAATCTGGCTGTGCCAAGAGATATTTGCACTACACCACAAAGATGATCACACACTCTCTGATATTCACACATTCACTCCTAATCTAAACCTAATCTATGTATGTGTGTGTGTGTTTGCATGTCACACATATCATTGATAATATAGAATTATTCTAACATAAGTGTATGTAGAAATATAAGTAGCCTATATAAATATGTACCTAAATGTCTAAGTGCTGATGTGATTATATGTCAGTAGATGGAATATTAGCCTAATCTCACCTGAATCTCACTCTCCCTCTATGTAAATTATATGAATAAATGGAAACTATACACAGCTGTCTCCTCCTCTCATAAACCTACAAAGTTTGGTGGAACAGTAGATATGTAG
>JALJCO010003451.1:0-51865 GCA_023101725.1 Atherinomorus stipes
CACCTGGGTCAGTAACCCGTAGATGGATGGTGACCGGTTCGGTCTGGACTCACCTGGGTCAGTAACCAGTAGATGGATGATGGTGACCGGTTCGGTCTGGACTCACCTGGGTCAGGAACCAGTAGATGGATGATGGTGACCGGTTCGGTCTGGACTCACCTGGGTCAGTAACCTGCAGATGGATGATGCTGACCGGTTCGGTCTGGACTCACCTGGGTCAGTAACCCGTAGATGGATGATGGTGACCGGTTCGGTCTGGACTCACCTGGGTCAGTAACCCGTAGATGGATGATGGTGACCGGTTCGGTCTGGACTCACCTGGGTCAGTAACCCGTAGATGGATGATGGTGACCGGTTCGGTCTGGACTCACCTGGGTCAGTAACCTGCAGATGGATGATGGTGACCGGTTCGGTCTGGACTCACCTGGGTCAGTAACCCGTAGATGGATGATGGTGACCGGTCCGGTCTGGACTCACCTGGGTCAGTAACCCGTAGATGGATGATGGTGACCGGTCCGGTCTGGACTCACCTGGGTCAGTAACCTGCAGATGGATGATGGTGACCGGTTTGGTCTGGACTCACCTGGGTCAGTAACCAGTAGATGGATGATGGTGACTGGTTTGGTCTGGACTCACCTGGGTCAGAAACCTGCAGATGGATGATGGTGACCGGTTCGGTCTGGACTCACCTGGGTCAGAAACCTGCAGATGGATGATGGTGACCGGTTCGGTCTGGACTCACCTGGGTCAGAAACCTGCAGATGGATGATGGTGACCGGTTCGGTCTGGACTCACCTGGGTCAGTAACCTGCAGATGGGTGATGGTGACCGGTTTGGTCTGGACTCACCTGGGTCAGTAACCTGCAGATGGATGATGGTGACCGGTTCGGTCTGGACTCACCTGGGTCAGTAACCCGTAGATGGATGATGGTGACCGGTCCGGTCTGGACTCACCTGGGTCAGTAACCCGTAGATGGATGATGGTGACCGGTCCGGTCTGGACTCACCTGGGTCAGTAACCTGCAGATGGATGATGGTGACCGGTTTGGTCTGGACTCACCTGGGTCAGTAACCAGTAGATGGATGATGGTGACTGGTTTGGTCTGGACTCACCTGGGTCAGAAACCTGCAGATGGATGATGGTGACCGGTTCGGTCTGGACTCACCTGGGTCAGAAACCTGCAGATGGATGATGGTGACCGGTTTGGTCTGGACTCACCTGGGTCAGTAACCTGCAGATGGATGATGGTGACCGGTTTGGTCTGGACTCACCTGGGTCAGTAACCCGTAGATGGATGATGGTGACCGGTTTGGTCTGGACTCACCTGGGTCAGTAACCCGTAGATGGATGATGGTGACCGGTTCGGTCTGGACTCACCTGGGTCAGTAACCTGCAGATGGATGATGGTGACCGGTTCGGTCTGGACTCACCTGGGTCAGTAACCTGCAGATGGGTGATGGTGACCGGTTTGGTCTGGACTCACCTGGGTCAGTAACCAGTAGATGGATGATGGTGACCGGTTTGGTCTGGACTCACCTGGGTCAGTAACCAGTAGATGGATGATGGTGACCGGTTTGGTCTGGACTCACCTGGGTCAGTAACCCGTAGATGGATGATGGTGACCGGTTCCGTCTGGACTCACCTGGGTCAGTAACCAGTAGATGGATGATGGTGACCGGTTTGGTCTGGACTCACCTGGGTCAGTAACCTGCAGATGGATGATGCTGACCGGTTCGGTCTGGACTCACCTGGGTCAGTAACCTGCAGATGGATGATGCTGACCGGTTTGGTCTGGACTCACCTGGGTCAGTAACCCGTAGATGGATGATGCTGACCGGTTTGGTCTGGACTCACCTGGGTCAGTAACCCGTAGATGGATGATGGTGACCGGTTCGGTCTGGACTCACCTGGGTCAGTAACCTGTAGATGGATGATGGTGACCGGTTTGGTCTGGACTCACCTGGGTCAGTAACCTGCAGATGGATGATGGTGACCGGTTTGGTCTGGACTCACCTGGGTCAGTAACCCGTAGATGGATGATGGTGACCGGTTTGGTCTGGACTCACCTGGGTCAGTAACCCGTAGGTGGATGATGCTGACCGGTTTGGTCTGGACTCACCTGGGTCAGTAACCCATAGATGGATGATGGTGACCGGTTTGGTCTGGACTCACCTGGGTCAGTAACCTGCAGATGGATGATGGTGACCGGTTCGGTCTGGACTCACCTGGGTCAGTAACCTGCAGATGGATGATGCTGACCGGTTTGGTCTGGACTCACCTGGGTCAGTAACCTGCAGATGGATGATGCTGACCGGTTCGGTCTGGACTCACCTGGATCAGTAACCTGCAGATGGATGATGCTGACCGGTTCGGTCTGGACTCACCTGGATCAGTAACCTGCAGATGGATGATGCTGACCGGTTTGGTCTGGACTCACCTGGGTCAGTAACCCGTAGATGGATGATGGTGACCGGTTCGGTCTGGACTCACCTGGGTCAGTAACCTGCAGATGGATGATGGTGACCGGTTCGGTCTGGACTCACCTGGGTCAGTAACCCGTAGATGGATGATGGTGACCGGTCCGGTCTGGACTCACCTGGGTCAGTAACCCGTAGATGGATGATGGTGACCGGTCCGGTCTGGACTCACCTGGGTCAGTAACCTGCAGATGGATGATGGTGACCGGTTTGGTCTGGACTCACCTGGGTCAGTAACCAGTAGATGGATGATGGTGACTGGTTTGGTCTGGACTCACCTGGGTCAGAAACCTGCAGATGGATGATGGTGACCGGTTCGGTCTGGACTCACCTGGGTCAGAAACCTGCAGATGGATGATGCTGACCGGTTCGGTCTGGACTCACCTGGGTCAGAAACCTGCAGATGGATGATGGTGACCGGTTCGGTCTGGACTCACCTGGGTCAGTAACCTGCAGATGGGTGATGGTGACCGGTTCGGTCTGGACTCACCTGGGTCAGTAACCTGCAGATGGATGATGGTGACCGGTTTGGTCTGGACTCACCTGGGTCAGTAACCCGTAGATGGATGATGGTGACCGGTTCCGTCTGGACTCACCTGGGTCAGTAACCAGTAGATGGATGATGGTGACCGGTTTGGTCTGGACTCACCTGGGTCAGTAACCTGCAGATGGATGATGCTGACCGGTTCGGTCTGGACTCACCTGGGTCAGTAACCCGTAGATGGATGATGGTGACCGGTTCGGTCTGGACTCACCTGGGTCAGTAACCCGTAGATGGATGATGCTGACCGGTTTGGTCTGGACTCACCTGGGTCAGTAACCTGCAGATGGATGATGGTGACCGGTTCGGTCTGGACTCACCTGGGTCAGTAACCCGTAGATGGATGGTGACCGGTTCGGTCTGGACTCACCTGGGTCAGTAACCCGTAGATGGATGATGCTGACCGGTTTGGTCTGGACTCACCTGGGTCAGTAACCTGCAGATGGATGATGCTGACCGGTTCGGTCTGGACTCACCTGGATCAGTAACCTGCAGATGGATGATGCTGACCGGTTTGGTCTGGACTCACCTGGGTCAGTAACCTGCAGATGGATGATGCTGACCGGTTCGGTCTGGACTCACCTGGATCAGTAACCTGCAGATGGATGATGCTGACCGGTTCGGTCTGGACTCACCTGGGTCAGAAACCTGCAGATGGATGATGGTGACCGGTTCGGTCTGGACTCACCTGGGTCAGTAACCCGTAGATGGATGATGGTGACCGGTTCGGTCTGGACTCACCTGGGTCAGTAACCAGTAGATGGATGAAGGTGACCGGTTCGGTCTGGACTCACCTGGGTCAGTAACCTGCAGATGGATGAAGGTGACCGGTTCGGTCTGGACTCACCTGGGTCAGTAACCTGCAGATGGATGATGCTGACCGGCTCGCTCTGAATGGTGGACCTCTTTCCTCGTTCTCCGCTCTCTTTCAGGCGACAGACGTACTTTCCGATGTCGCTGCGTCTCACATCCTTCAGGATCAGAGACAGGTTTCCATCCTTCATGTCGTCGTCCTTCAGCTCCACGCGGTGTCTGTAGCGTAAATGCTGGTAGGTGGTATCTGGGATGCCGTCCCTCACCAGGAAGACGTATCCATCTGTCTCCAGGTCGGTTCTGACCCACTCCACAGCACCAACGGTGGCGTCTCTGGGAGCTTTACATGGCAGAATGATATCCTCCCCTGACTGTGCTGTGATGTGCTGTTCTGTTTAAAGGAGGAAGGATAAAGATTCAGAAGATGGTCAACTGAACAATAAAGCCAGCTGTTAGATCTGCATCATCACCGTACAGACGGCATCCTGCAACCTCTAGAAGGAAACTAAGCAGACCATCATCAAGGGACAGACTGGGGCAAAGAACCACATGTAAACTGTGTGTACTGACCAGGCTCAACCTTCAGGTGAATGATGCTGAGAGGGTCTCCAGAGAGGACTCCTCTCCTGGATCTTGTTGTACTCTCTTTGTAGCGACACTCGTAGATTCCTCTGTCACTCGGCTCGGTGTCCTCCAGAACCAGAGACAGGTCTCCGTCCTTCCTCTCCTTCTTCTTCAGCCCCACTCTGCCCTTAAAGGACGGATGTTGGTTATGTCTATCCAGGTGGCCATCACGGGACAAGAGGACGTAACGAGACTGGTCGCGTCTTGTCCACTCCACAACGTCCACCGAGCTGTGGCGTGGAGCGTAGCACGGCAGCGTGGTGCTGCGTCCTACATAGGATGTAATGTTGCTCCGGGAGGAATACACTGAAACACAATGAAGTTTATCGTCATGTCCAGGGTCGTACTCTCCACCGTCACATCTAGAGACCATACCTGTCCAAACTAGGAGTCATTGCGTATGTCAAAAGCATTAAAAACATATCTGTCCATCAAGTAAATACAACTGATCAGATTGCTTTTCCCACTGTCCATGTAAACGCGTCAGATGGGATTTCTGATCAGAAAGATTTCAATCAAATAGATGAATAATTTGTCCAAGTAAACCCAGCTAGTGAGAGAGGACTCAGCTCAGAGTCTCATGCTGATCACATTTCACAGGTTTGGCCTGATAGTGAGGAAGTAGACCTGAATCCAGATGATAGGAGGTTTGATGAACATGAACATGTAAAGGAGCAGAGAGCTGAGCAGAAGTGATGAAGCAGGTGTGAGAAAAGACTCCAGCGAGCTGGTTGCCAGGTGTCTGGTCCTGACTGCTTCCAAGCTGTCTGGAATGTAGCAGCGTTTACAATCAATGAGATTCAATGAACGGAGGGCAATGTAACCCAGTATTAGGCTCTGTTTCCAAAGGCGAGTCCAGGTCTGGGTCTGGGTCAGGGTCAGGTCGGGTCCAGGTCAGGTTGGGCTATTAAATGTTTTCACAGGCAAAAACTGGGACAGTTACCCCTTTATACAACCTGACCCATCCAATGTTTTTGGGACCCTTCAGTTGGGGAACCAATCTTACCGATCCGATCCAAAAAGGCGGATTGTGACACTGATTGGTTTAGAGTCACCACTTCCTGTGCAAATGATGCGATGCGATATGATGCAATACACTTTATTGTCACTCAGGGGAGATTTGTTGCATGTTGTACATGGACCACTATACATTACTGAAAAAATGACAGTAAGTTCACAACATGTATAAAAACACATAAAAAGCTGGTTGCTAAAAAAAAAAAAAAAAAAAAAAAAAAAGCTGGTTGCAATTCAAACACCAGAGAAAACATGAAGCTGTTGCATAACCTGCTAACCTAATGGAAATATTGCACAGTCTGTGTGGCCATAAAACTGGACCATCTAGTCTGACTTTATCAGATGCACACCACTCCTTCATTTCCCCATTTCCTCATCAAGTTACTCTCACTTCTTTATCATCTATGAAATATTTACTGCATGAATGCTGGAGCAGACTTTGGATTTGGATCGATGCCACTGGGTTCAACCGGGAATCAGGGAACGAGACGGAGGTCGAAGATGAAAGGATGTTTCCTAATATTTGCTAATATAAGGGTAAAAACCTTCAGTGTGAAGCTGTTCCAGGTTCAAATGGTCTGGTCATCTCTGGTCATGTGATTCTCCAACCTGTGAGAGTCCCACTGCAGCAGGATTTCTGTTTATCTGTCCAAACAAGCCGCTGTTTGTAGAAATTAAATGCTGTTTGTGTAGGAAGACCTGAGTGACCACAGACGCTCCAAGTCACACCAACTGGAGCGAATGGAGACCCTGACCTGCACGGGTTTCAGTTCATCTGAGTTGATCTGTGGAGGAGCTTCTGCTGCATGTGGTCTGACAGACTCTTCCTGCTGCCGACAGCAGGTTTATGCTGATATTTCCCATCCTGCTGTGAGGAGAAAATGAGTTGTTTCTGTTAGATGTCTTAATGTTAATCCAAGAACACTCACCGTTCGTGGACAGCGCCATCTCAGACCACAGACCAGGACCAGGAGTTCCCGGGCTCCCAGAAACTAGCTGAGTCTATAACGTCAGGTTCCTGCTGCTGTTTTTAACGGCTTGCTTTTATGGTTTCCTGGACGGCCTTCGTGTTGCATTTAAGGATACCGGGAAATAAAACCGCTGCAGGAATACCTGCCTGGTCCTGGAAAGCTTTTTTTTTAAGGATTCAAATGTTCTGATATTTTCTGAAAATCTAAAATGAAAAGACCAGTTCCTCCATCTAGCAGCCCTACTGGTTTCCAGTCTGGAACATTTACAGGACCTGTTTGTCCCTCACTGTTTTACTGGGTTAAATGCAAACAAAAACCTGAGGGGAGTATGGGCGGATGTCTCAGGTTGAAATTAGCCGGTTTGTACTTCCACCTGTCCTCTCCATCTGTTAGACACCTGCTGGTGGATTTTCACTTTAAGCACAGAGAGACTCAATGCAGAGCATTTTCTATGGATGTTGGGTTTTATAAAACAGAAAATAACCAGTTTCTCTTCTTGTCACACAGCAGGTCAAACCACAACATGACAGTCTGGGAAGAAGATGAGGGGTCTGACTGGAACTCAGACCATCAGAGTGTAGGTGCGGGGGGGGGGGTGGGGGGGGGGGGTGGTTGACCTCATTTCTCTGTCGTTCCTGCACCACCTGCCATCTTCAAATAGAGCAAATCAGTTCTGCTTATTTTCTCAGCACTTTTTAAAATTCCTCCTCTGACTTGACCTTTCCATCTACAACCACAGTATCTCTGAGATAAACATATAAACATGTTCACGCAGCATGCTGCTGATAGGACGCCTCTGATCTGCATCCCAGGACGATTTAAAAAAATCAGAATTAAGACATGAAGGCGTGAAGATGTGACTGCAGGAATGTGGACGAGTCTGACGGTGATGGTTCAGAATAATAATTTAGGCCCATTTAAATGTAACGTTTAGCTTGTGTCTGAGAAGACGTTTGTTGTTGGGTGGGTGTTAAACCAACAGAGGAAACCACAGAGACAGGAAGCTGAGGAGGCTTCATGAGCTGGAGCTGCTCTCACTTCAAGAAGCTGCATGATGGAGAAAGTATCTCTGCTGAGTGAGTTCACGTCTTTCCTTTTTCTGCTTCAAACACCACACACTTCAGATTTTAAATGTTTATCATTGTGATGTGTCAGTAAGCTGATTCACGGTCTTCATGAAGCATTCATATCATCCAGAACGATATTCCACGTTTCCTAAAATCAGAAACTGAGCAGAGACCAGAAAACGTAGATACAAACAAATCAAATCCAGCATTTCATTCGCTGCTTGACACAGTTTTCTCGCTGAATGTGAAACATTAAACTAACCTCAAGTCTTTTTTTCCTCAGTTTTGGCCTCACTGATGAGCTGCCCAACAGACCAAGGTTTGTTTTCTTCTATCTCAGTTCAGACGTACAAGTTGATCGCTAATGTTTGCAATCTTCATCTGACAGCAAGTTACCGGGGAAAGTTAAAAATCTACCATTCAATCTGCTTTTTCCTTTTCCCCCAGTCTCTCTGACGGTGCAACCCAACACCTCCCAGTTCTTTGCTGGTCAGTCGATGTCTGTGAGCTGCAAGGTGGACGAAGGCTCAGCCGGATGGAGGATGATGAGGGCAATAGCTGATCAGCAGGTGTCTCAATGTGGGATCGACTGGGGGAGGACATCACATTCCTCTTGTACCATCAGTCTGACAGTTCCATGGGACACTGGAGTTTACTGGTGTGAGTCCAGAGAGGGAGAGACCAGTAACCTCGTCAATCTTACTGTTACTGGTAAGATCTGACACTAAAAACTACAAGTCTATACGACTACCATGAGACTGGAGTACCTACAAACTTCATCATATTTATTCCTAGTACATCATAAATATCGTATTTTCCTCCCAGTAGAACATATTTTATTCCCAGTAGAAAATGTTTTATTTCCAGCAGACCATATTTTATTTCAGTAGAACATGTTTTATTCCGAGTAGAATGTGCTTTATTCCCAGAACAACATTATGTCCCCACTAGAACATATTTTATTCTCAGGAGAATGTGTTTAATTTCCAGTAGAACATATTTTATTTCAGTAGAACATATTTTATTCCCAGGAGAACATGTTTTATTTCCAGTAGAACATGTTTTATTTCCAGTAGAACATATTTTGTTTCAATAGAACATGATTTATTCCCAATAGAACATGTTTTGTTCCCAGTAGAACATTTAGAACCCAGTAGAACGCATTTTATTCCCAGGAGAACATGTTTTATTCCCAGTAGAACATGTTTTATTTCCAGTAGAACATATTCTATTCCCAGTAGAACATGTTTTATGCCCAGTATAACATGTTTTATTCCCAGTAGAACATATTTTATTCCCAGTAGAACATGTTTCATTCCCAGTAGAACATGTTTTATTCCCAGTATAACATTTTGTTCCCAGTAGAACATGTTTTATTTCCAGTAGAACATATTTTGTTTCAATAGAACATGATTTATTCCCAATAGAACATGTTTTGTTTCCAGTAGAATGTGTTTTATTCCCTGTAGAACATTTAGAACCCAGTAGAACATTTTATTCCCAGGAGAACATGTTTTATTCCCGGTAGAACATGTTTTATTTCCAGTAGAACATATTTTATTCCCAGTAGAACATGTTTTATGCCCAGTATAACATGTTTTATTCCCAGTAGAACATATTTTATTCCCAGTAGAACATGTTTTATTCCCAGTATAACATGTTTTATTCCCATTATAACATTTTGTTCCCAGTATAACATGTTTTATTCCCATTATAACATTTTGTTCCCAGTAGAACATGTTTATTCCCAGTAGAACATATTTTATTCCCAGTAGAACATACTTTATTCCCAGTAGAAAATGTTTTATTTCCAGTCGAACATTTTGTTCCCAGTAGAACATGTTTTATTTCCAGTAGAACATGTTTTATTTCCAGTAGAACATGTTTTATTCCCAGTATAACATTTTGTTCCCAGTAGAACATATTTTATTTCCAGTAGAACATGTTTCATTCCCAGTAGAACATATTTTATTCCCAGTATAACATTTTGTTCCCAATAGAACATGTTTTGTTTCCAGAAGAATGTGTTTTATTCCCAGTAGAACATTTAGAACCCAGTAGAACATTCAATTCCCAGGAGAACATGTTTTATTCCCAGTAGAACATGTTTTATGCCCAGTATAACATGTTTTATTCCCAGTAGAACATATTTTATTCCCAGTAGAACATGTTTTATTCCCAGTATAACATGTTTTATTCCCATTATAACATTTTGTTCCCAGTAGAACATGTTTTTTTTTCCAGTAGAACATTTTGTTCCCAGTAGAACATGTTTTATTTCCAGTAGAACAAGTTTTATTCCCAGTATAACATTTTTTCCCAGTAGAACATATTTTATTCCCAGTAGAACATGTTTCATTCCCAGTATAACATGTTTTATTCCCAGTAGAACATGTTTTATTCCCAGTAGAACATGTTTCATTCCCAGTAGAACATATTTTATTCCCAGTAGAACATGTTTTATTTCCAGTAGAACATGTTTTTATTCCCAGTAGAACATGTTTCATTCCCAGTAGAACATGTTTTATTCTCAGTAGAACATTTTGTTCCCAGTAGAACATGTTTTATTCCCAGTAGAACATATTTTATTCCCAGTAGAAAATGTTTTATTTCCAGTAGAACATTTTGTTCCCAGTAGAACATGTTTTATTTCCAGTAGAACATTTTGTTCCCAGTAGAACATGTTTTATTTCCAGTAGAACATGTTGTTCCCAGTAGAACATGTTTTATTTCCAGTAGAACATTTTGTTCCCAGTAGAACATGTTTTATGCCCAGTAGAACATGTTTTATTTCCAGTAGAACATGTTGTTTCCAGTAGAACATGTTTTATTCCCATATAAAATATGATAACTGAACTTTCCTCTGTGTTGAGGTGGATCAGTGATCCTGCAGAGTCCTGTCCTCCCTGTGACGGAGGGAGATGACCTCACTCTGACCTGTCAATCAAAGTCTTCCTCCATCCTCCCAGCTGCTTTCTATAAAGATGGCTCCCTCATCAGGAACGAGTCTACAGGTCACATGACCCTCCAGCATGTTAGCAGGTCTGATGAAGGTCTCTACAGGTGCAGTATCGGCGGTCATGGAGAGTCTCCACCCAGCTGGATCTCTGTCACAGGTGAGGAGCTTCACTCTCATTTCACACTGATTTCATCCACAAACACCTGACCAGGTGGAT
Organism: Atherinomorus stipes; assembly: GCA_023101725.1. Taxonomy (NCBI): domain Eukaryota; kingdom Metazoa; phylum Chordata; class Actinopteri; order Atheriniformes; family Atherinidae; genus Atherinomorus; species Atherinomorus stipes. Next base: position 10,688 of record JALJCO010003451.1, read on the forward strand.
TCTCTCTGCCAACAGGCCCACCTCTTGGATTAGCTCCGCCCCCTGAACCATCCTCTCTCCAGCTTGTGTTCACTCTCCTCCGCCACCTTCTGGTTATCTGTCCGTACTTCATCTCCACCCTCCTCATGGTGTCTCTATACCGACACAAACACACAGGTAACCATTCACTGGCTTAAATCAATTATACTCTGACTAAACGAGAATTTAAAGACACGTGTAAACATGTTAGTCTGATTAAACCAGAATTTAAAGACACGGGTAAACATGTTAGTCTGACTAAACCAGAATTTAAAGATGCATGTAAACATGTTAGTCTGACTAAACCAAAATTTAAAGACACGTGTAAACATGTTAGTCTGATTAAACCAAAATTTAAAGACACGTGTAAACATGTTAGTCTGACTAAACCAAAATTTAAAGACACGTGTAAACATGTTAGTCTGACTAAACCAGAATTTAAAGACACGTGTAAACATGTTAGTCTGACTAAACGAGAATTTAAAGACATGCGTAAACATGTTAGTCTGACTAAACGAGAATTTAAAGACATGCGTAAACATGTTAGTCTGACTAAACGAGAATTTAAAGACACGTGTAAACATGTTAGTCTGATAAAACCAGAATTTAAAGACACGTGTAAACATGTTAGTCTGATTAAACCAGAATTTAAAGACGCGCGTAAACATGTTAGTCTGACTAAACCAGAATTTAAAGACACGCGTAAACATGTTAGTCTGACTAAACCAGAATTTAAAGACACGTGTAAACATGTTAGTCTGACTAAACCAGAATTAAAAGATGCACGTAAACATGTTAGTCTGACTAAACCAAAATTTAAAGACACGTGTAAACATGTTAGTCTGACTAAACCAGAATTTAAAGATGCACGTAAACATGTTAGTCTGACTAAACCAAAATTTAAAGACACGTGTAAACATGTTAGTCTGATTAAACCAAAATTTAAAGACACGTGTAAACATGTTAGTCTGACTAAACCAGAATTTAAAAACACGTGTAAACATGTTAGTCTGACTAAACCAGACTTTAAAGACGCGTGTAAACATGTTAGTCTGACTAAACCAGACTTTAAAGACGCGTGTAAACATGTTAGTCTGACTAAACCAGAATTTAAAAACGCGTGTAAACATGTTAGTCTGACTAAACCAGACTTTAAAGACGCGTGTAAACATGTTAGTCTGACTAACATTGAATAATATTTGAAACACATAAAAATTATGATATGAATCTTGATTTCGTTAAACCATATGATCACATGAAGCCTCATTCATTCATTTTCTGTACCAGTTGCCCAGTTCAGGTCGCAGAGGTTGCTGGAGTCTATCCCAGCTTTTATCAGGTGAGAGGCAGGAACACCCGTCTGTCCAACACAGAGAGACAGACAACCATTCACACTCACATTCACTTCTAGGGTCAATTTAGAGCGACCAGTTCACCTAACATCATGTGTTTGGACGGTGGGAGGAAGCCGGAGAACCCGGAGAGAACCCACACATACACGGGAGAACATGCAAACTCCACACAGGAAGGAACGGTTGGAATTGTTTGAACCCCTCCCCAGCCGGGACTTGAACTAGCAGCTTACATTGAGCTGTATAATCATGTTAAACCGTATATGTTATGAAATTAACATTTTAATGTGAAGCTCATATGATCATATGTGAAAATCTAATAAAGCTTCATGTGATGTGACACATTTTAAATTCATGACCATATAAAACCATGTTGGGGTTTTACATGTGGTTTTCTGGGTTTCATCATTACCATGAAACTGTTCCTGTGCATTCCATGTGCATAAGATGTTTCACATCTGCAAAACAACAGGGGGTCACATGTGTAACACCTGTGCTTTCTCTAGTCCAGGTCTATTCATCTCAATCCTATGAGGGCTGCAGCCCTGCAGGTTTTCATTGTTTCCCTGCTCCAACACACCTGACTCAAAGTTAAAGAATCCAACAGCCTATGATGCTCTGCATCAGGCCTGTTGGTGGAGGGATACACTGAAAACAGGTTGTAAGACCGAGTTAAATGGCTCTACCGCGTCCACAGAGTCCAGATGTCAGACGTAAAATGGTGAATGAGTCATCCTGTTATAATCTGTCTGTCAAGGCGAAGCCCCCGTTAGTTAAAGCTGAACCGAAGCAGGACTCGTATGTGCATGTAACTGCTGTAAATGATGACATCATTATTTCTCCAACCTGCAACTTTTCAGGAAACAGCCCACCAACCAAGGCTAAACCTGAGTTGGACTACGAGTACGATGATGTCATCACTGGCGCTGCCGCTGGAAACAACCTGTCTACCAACGATAAGCCCAGATCGGACGATGAATATGATGATGTAATCACAGGGAACGAGCCGTCTTCGAAGGCTAAGCCCAGGTCAGATGATTATTATGATGACGTCATCACCGATGTTGCATCAGGAAGCAACATGGAGGATAGAGTGGAGGATAATTATGATGATGCAATCACTTCTGTTATTACGGTTCATCGTTTCTGAGAGGAACTGAGCTAATCTACAAAGCTCTTCCATCAAATCCATCTTTATTCATGCTGTTTTTAAGCAGTTAGCTTTAAAAAGTGATGAGACAAAGAAAAAAAAAAAGAGAAAATACATTTTTCAAACAGCCTACCAACATGGCCGCCTCGTGTCTGTTAGCTGTTTGTGTAAATAAATAAATCAAAACTCAGCCAGCGGTTGTTGTTTGTGTTTTGTTTCCTATCACTCCCTTCACTCAAATTCATTTTAATACAGCCACATTTAAGCTGCTCTCATCCACTGATTTAACTATTTCTGCTGTCAGGTGGTGAAAGGAGTCTTTCATTATGACGAACGGCCTTTTTGGACTCGTTAGTGATGTGCAAGAATAATTCTTTAGGCATTTCTGTGTTTCTGTGAAGTTGGAATCATCCCCTTTGTGCCCATTATGTTCACAAGGTTCCTTATAACTTTATACAGTGTTCTGGGAACGCCCTGGAGTACATTTATTTCTGTTACAAGTTACTAATTGCTTTTACTATCCAAAATTCAGAATAAGGAGGTCCCATGTTACCCTGTACTTCATTTGCTGAATGGCAATTCTCAATTTCCGATGTGAGCACATGAAAAAGAATCTGTTTTTCTGGCCCAACTGCTGCAAAAAAATGTTGGTAGTACGGTGCAAACTACCACACACTTATCACTGGTGTCTAAATCCTGTTAGATATTTTAACTTTAAAGCCTTCTGTTGCACGGTCCCATGGTGCAAAAGACAAAGCGTCTTCTTCACGGCCGACGTGGCTTTCGTTCGTCTCCAACTCCCAGACTGAACTCTGGGCGACCAGACTAAAGTGCAGCGTGAAAGCGATCTCGGCCCCAATCGGACCGAGTCTAGCAGACTATCCTGGTGTGACTGCACCTCATATAATTTACAAAGATATCCTGAAACATTGAGACATTTGTACGGAAGAGGATTAGGGCCACTGAAAAAAAAATTTAAATTCTGAGATTAAAGTCAGAATTCTGAATTCTGAGAAAAGTCATTTGTGCGTACGCAAGGTTTTATAAATCTGAATATTCTTTGGCGTATGAAAACTTTAGGTTTTGGGCGTACGTACACGTTTAGTAAAGATCCTACGCACAGTTTTATAAATGAGACCCCCGCTGTGTGGTGGACGAGTTTGTTATGAGACCAAAGTTTTATAGAAATCCTAAAGGTGTTCTTCATTCTGTCAGGATGGGTTATATTTTCCTCTGAATCCTGAACAGATGACAGGCGTCTTTTCTCCTTGATTTTCATTGATGAGCCAGGAATCTTCCAGATTTGTTGCTTTGGTCAAAGTTCTCCAAGCTCAGTCTTTGCAGCATAAACTGACTTTTCTGATTAATCATTCACCAAAGATTCTGAAATAGAAACTAAACTTGACTCTGAGTCGGAGGAACAGAACGGAGGAGAGACGGTGACTTCTGGCTCTGTTGGTTCAGTTGGAGCAGGTTTAACTGGACTTCTGAAGGGAAGGATCTACTGAGGGATGGGGAACCTGGTCCTGGTCCTGGTCCTGGTCCTGGTGCAGGGTAAGAAAGTTGGCTGTGTTTTCAGCTGGAACCCAGTGCCAGCGTGGAGGTGGCGTCTTATGTTCTAAGATGATAAATCAGCAGCACGTTTGCAGCAACAGAGCATCTTTATTTCTATCATATTAATATTGCATGCTTCCAAAGCAGCACGAACCAAAGCAGCAGATCACAATGAGTTTGTGAAGATGGTTTCAGAGCCCAGAAACAAGCCAGAGTGGAACAGCAGTGAGAGGCTTTGGCTGTTTTCCAGCAGCGACAGAGTGTTGAGGAAAGAGCCACTCCTCAGTTTTACTGCACTCTGGACAAGTTCAAGGCAAAGGTTCATTTCTGATGTTGGTCTTTATTCACACAAACACACACAGGCAACTGGACACAAGTTATTTATGTTGTTTCCAGCATTTGTAACACATCTGTGGCTGCGCTTTAGTCATGCGTGGCCACCAGTTATTTAGTGAAAAACTACAACAGAAATGTAGCTGGTGATCTATTTCCTGTTATGAGATGTAAAACATTGTAATGACGTTTAATCTGGGCATGAAGTTCTGCTGCGCGTGGTCACTGGTGAGATTACGTCCCTTATTTAATCCATAACATAAATTATAGCTGCTCTGTCCAATGATACGTTTGATCTGGGGTCTACACGACAAAGCTAGATTAACATAGCGGGACTTCTCTCTGTTACCTGGTTGTAATAACCAGACATCTTGATTAGCAGTACTACAAAGCTGGTTATCAACTCAGTAACTCAACCAGGGTTTTCCAGTCTGGATCAGGGCGTGCTCAGAAGGGGCGGGGTTTGAAGTGTCTGACCAATCACAGACATGAGAAACAGAGAGCGACATGTTCCACCATGGAGGAGCAGACGTGATACTTCAGAAATATGAAGAATTCAGGAACATCATCCAGACCAGAAGCAACACAGTCGCCGCGGCAACAGCAGGAGGGAATGCTGGCAGAAAATGTCCGACTCTGTTAATGCACACGTCTGTGTGATTGAACAATCATGGAACAATATCAGACTCTGATTACTTAGTGTTACTTCATCACTGCAGCTTCCTCAGTGTTGTTCCTTCTCCTACTGTACGTATAGATGTTTCCAGGCTCATGTCGTGCTCGTGTTGTAACTCTTCACCATGATGGCATGGGTGGGTGTGGCTCCATAAATTCATGTTTTCTGCATGTGTGACCTCTGAACCACATTATTTTTAGATCCATTTCCAGTGGTACAAGATGATCATGGGAACAAGTAAAGAACAAATACAAAAATATAATCAGCGTTGACGACAGTGTGCATGAAACTACCTGTGAATGAATAAATGAGGTTTTACTGAGTGGGATCTGAACACCATGAGCATAATTCAGCTACATCAGTACAGCACTAATATTTGTTTTCAATAACTTTGCAGCAATGCATCCCTAAGCGAGTTGGCCCATCTGCTCCATCAGGCCACATTGTGTACACGGGCAGTTCCCCTGTTTCGTACCAAAACTCTGTCTCCTTCTTCCAGACTAGACTAAACACGCTGATCAAAGTGAGTTTTTTTTTTCTTTTGCCAGACTTCTCAGCACACTTCAAAGCAAATCAAAAACTCTCATCGAGTCAAGACCCCAGGTTCTCAACATGCTGGGGGTGGTAGGTGATCTGACTACCCCGTACAGGCAGGATGAAGGCCAAATCAATTGGAAGAAGGGGTGAATAGCCAAACATCAACTTGTACAGCGTAAACCCAGTGACATCGTTCCAGGTGTTCAATAAACAGCGGATCAGAAAACCCAAACTAAAGCTGAATGTGTAAGAAGCAAGCTCTGATGATGTGGCAGAGGAAAGGCGGAAAGCTGCTGCTTAAAAAGAGAGAAGCACAGGTGGGGAAGGTCAGCAATCAGATGCATTCAGTGACGGCTCAGAAAAAAAACCTTCAGCCCAGATGCCATGACAGGAGGAAAATGTTCCCTGAAACATTAGTTGGTCCAGTTCACAGTGTTTCCATTCATCCTTCTGCTCCATCAACTACATTAAACGATGTCTCTGTAAATGAATGTGAGACAAACCAACAGCTGATCTGTCTTTCTGGTTGTGTCCTCAGTTTCCCAGCATGCCCTGGCTGGAGTGGTGGAGGTGAATGAGGGGGAGGAGGAAGTCCTGCTGCCCTGTGAGATCTCTAATTTTGCACCTGAAGAGAAAGTCAGAGTCATGTGGACTCGCAGAGACCTCAGTCCCAGATTTGTCCACCAGAGAGGAGAAGAAGGTGATCTGGAAGACCAGAACCAGCGTTACAGAGGACGGACATCAATGATGTCTGATGCTTTAGACTCTGGAGACTTCAGTCTGACTCTGAGGAAACCACGTCTGTCTGACAGCAGCATCTACACCTGCTCCATCACTGATGGAAGACTAGAGGACAGAGTAACGGAGGTTCATCTGAAGGTCAAAGGTGAGCAGCAAACACCTGCTGTAGATAGAGGTCAGAGGTCAAAGTGGAGGAAGAAGAGAAGGAACAAACTGATGAAAATGGTTTGCTGCTTGTTTCTAAAATCTCATCATGAATGAGTGTCTGTGGAGAGACATGAGTCACTGCTCCTGCTGCATCAGTATTACTGCTGCTGCTCCTCTCATTTCTATTCTTCTGTCTTCTCAGACCATCAGCTGGAGGTGAAGGTGACTGAAGGGGCGGAGTCTGTCATCCTGCCCTGCAGAACAACACCTGACCTGCCCAGAGACGTCACGGTGAAGTGGACTCGCTCTGATCCAGACTTCATGATGGTTCATGTGTATCCAAACACAAGTAGAGAGTCCATGAAGCAGAGCCAGTTTTACAGAGACCGAACAGAGATGGAAGAAGACCTGCTGAGATCTGGAGACGTCAGTCTGACCCTGAAATACCCCACAGATGGAGACACAGGAAGCTACATCTGCACCATCTACAGAGACAAAGACATCCTGAGACAGAAAGTTCTGGTACAGGTCAAAGGTCAGTGACGGAGATACAGGTCAGAGATGGAGATACAGGTCAGAGATGTAGATACAGGTCAGACACGGAGATACAGGTCAGTGACGGAGATACAGGTCAGAGACGTAGATACAGGTCAGAGATGGAGATACAGGTCAGAGATGTAGATACAGGTCAGACACGGAGATACAGGTCAGAGACGTAGATACAGGTCAGAGACGGAGATACAGGTCAGAGACGTAGATACAGGTCAGAGACGGAGATACAGGTCAGAGACGTAGATACAGGTCAGAGACGGAGATACAGGTCAGAGACGTAGATACAGGTCAGAGACGGAGATACAGGTCAGAGACGTAGATACAGGTCAGAGATGTAGATACAGGTCAGAGACGGAGATACAGGTCAGAGACGGAGATACAGGTCAGAGACGTAGATACAGGTCAGAGACGTAGATACAGGTCAGAGATGGAGATACAGGTCAGAGATGGAGATACAGGTCAGAGATGGAGATACAGGTCAGAGATGTAGATACAGGTCAGAGACGTAGATACAGGTCAGAGACGGAGATACAGGTCAGAGATGGAGATACAGGTCAGAGACGTAGATACAGGTCAGAGATGGAGATACAGGTCAGAGATGTAGATACAGGTCAGAGACGTAGATACAGGTCAGAGACGGAGATACAGGTCAGAGATGGAGATACAGGTCAGAGACGTAGATACAGGTCAGAGACGTAGATACAGGTCAGAGACGTAGATACAGGTCAGAGATGGAGATACAGGTCAGAGACGGAGATACAGGTCAGAGACGGAGATACAGGTCAGAGACGGAGATACATGTCAGAGACGTAGATACAGGTCAGAGATGGAGATACAGGTCAGAGATGGAGATACAGGTCAGAGATGGAGATACAGGTCAGAGACGTAGATACAGGTCAGAGATGGAGATACAGGTCAGAGATGTAGATACAGGTCAGAGACGTAGATACAGGTCAGAGACGTAGATACAGTTCAGAGACGTAGATACAGGTCAGAGACGTAGATACAGTTCAGAGACGTAGATACAGGTCAGAGACGTAGATACAGGTCAGAGACGTAGATACAGTTCAGAGACGTAGATACAGGTCAGAGACGTAGATACAGGTCAGAGACGTAGATACAGGTCAGAGACGTAGATACAGGTCAGAGATGTAGATACAGGTCAGAGACGGAGATACAGGTCAGAGACGTAGATACAGTTCAGAGACGTAGATACAGTTCAGAGACGTAGATACAGGTCAGAGACGTAGATACAGGTCAGAGACGTAGATACAGGTCAGAGACGTAGATACAGGTCAGAGATGTAGATACAGGTCAGAGACGTAGATACAGGTCAGACACGTAGATACAGGTCAGAGACGTAGATACAGGTCAGAGACGTAGATACAGGTCAGAGATGTAGATACAGGTCAGAGACGGAGATACAGGTCAGAGACGTAGATACGGGTCAGAGACGTAGATACAGGTCAGAGATGTAGATACAGGTCAGTGATGTAGATACAGGTCAGAGACGGAGATACAGGTCAGAGACGTAGATACAGGTCAGTGATGTAGATACAGGTCAGAGACGTAGATACAGGTCAGACACGTAGATACAGGTCAGAGATGTAGATACAGGTCAGAGATGTAGATACAGGTCAGAGACGTAGATACAGGTCAGAGACGGAGATACAGGTCAGAGATATAGATACAGGTCAGAGACGTAGATACAGGTCAGAGACGGAGATACAGGTCAGAGATATAGATACAGGTCAGAGATGTAGATACAGGTCAGAGATGTAGATACAGGTCAGAGACGTAGATACAGGTCAGAGACGTAGATACAGGTCAGAGACGTAGATACAGGTCAGAGACGGAGATACAGGTCAGAGATGTAGATACAGGTCAGAGACGTAGATACAGGTCAGAGACGTAGATACAGGTCAGAGATGTAGATACAGGTCAGAGACGTAGATACAGGTCAGAGACAAGAGATATAACGTTGAAATCCAGAAGCTGTCCACTCTGCACGTTAACGCATCATGCAGAAAAACACTACCGGCACTATTGACAGACGTGATGCAAACGCATTTGGTGTCAATCAGGCATAAAAGGTAGAGTCTGAAGTTTCCCCCCTGAAAATAAACATTAGACTTGTGCAAGTGAACAACTTTGGGCCTTTATTCACGTGCAGTGGTGAGTTTGAATGCAACTCCTTCCCCCTGCCTGTAATTTGCTCTTTAGATTTGTTCTGGTCTGGTCGGGACGCTTCTTGGTGGAGATTTCTGTTCATATCTCCAGCCAATGACAGAGCTAAGAGCATGACGCTGTGCGGGAATAAGCTCATGATTGGAGCAGACGCCAGTCACTCCAAGTCTTGATGGAAAAAAAAAAGATAAATGGCAGATTCACCGAAGGAAAGGTAAGAGTTTTAGATAGTGCACGTTGGAAAACCAGGTTAATATTGGTTTGGCTTTTACCCGCTTCTGAGCTCTGAAGGAGTCGTTGAAGCTGAATAGGCTGAAGAACGAGGCGGCCATTAGCCTGAGAGGGAGGGGTCAGTTTGATACTGCTGTTTACAAACAGAAACGGTGGGGGGGGGTTCGGACTCTACCTTTAAGGCTTGAAGGACATCATGAATTATAATAATGAGGATTCAGTGTTTTTTAGTGGATTCGTTTCACTACAACTGCCACTTCGACAACTGTCACCCACGCTCCTGCAGGTGGCAGTTCTCCTGAAGCTGGTGACGGAGCTCAGTTTAGAGAGCCAGAGGATCTTTGTAAAAATAGGTTGTTTTATAATACGGGACATTTAAGGGTTAATACTAATCCAGGAAGTCTTTGGGAAAATGGGTTAAAAGAAAGGAGATTCCTGGCCAGCTATGCAGCTGTCAGCTGACTTCAAACACCTGAATGTGAAAAGTGCCTCTTCAGCTTGAAAAGCACTACTGCTTCACGTGATTGGCTGAGAGTAGTCATGTGACAGGATATGAGGTCACAACAGCCGGATGTCATGCATGATTTCAGAATAAGAGCTTCACAATAAAAGCACAAATATAACTTGTGTTACATACAGGTCAGAGGTCAGAGATGAAAAGTCTTTCTTTTTCTCCACAGCACCATTTCCATCCTGGGCCACGGCTCTCCTGGTTCTCCTGGTTCTGGTTCTGGTCTCTGCTGGTCTTTTATATCGTTTCAGGTTCTACTTCTTGTCAGGTGAGTGTAAAACTACATTACCCATAATGCTGCTGGGTGTGGTTGTCTGCAGTCAGATGTGTTCCAGAATCTGAGACAGGAATGTGGAGAGAAAGTTGATCTTTCTGGACCAGAATGACTCCTTTCCTTCAGGAAGCTCTGATGTTTCCTAAAGGAGACGATAAAGGAAGCATTGAAGCTCTCTCCTCAGTATTTAGCTCCTTCTAACATCTCATCATGGCTGCTGTCACATCCTTCTGGATCCCTCCTCTCAGGGAGGAAGCTTCCTGAACAAAGAAGACTTTCTGAGACCGGACTTCCATCTCAGAGACTTCTCATCTCTCTGATCTTCATCTCCTCCACTCTCTCCTCACTCATCCTTCCATCTGATGGCTTCCTCGTTAGCTTCTGACTCCTTCTTTGGTCGCTGCTCCAGATGTCCTGAAGAAGAAAACACTCTTCATCACAAACTGGTTTCACTGGTTTCAGGTCACCTGCTTGATCCAGGTCCTCAAAGAAGCTGCTGAACCTCTGAGAGTCCTCCACAACATGAGACGGAGACGAGGACCAGACGGTCATGTGACCATCAGAGCTGCTGCTGCTGTCCAACTGATCATGTTTGTTTCTCTCAGTCTACCAGGTGAAGGTGGAGGAGGGGGTGGAGTCTGTCCTGCTGCCCTGCAGAACCTGGAAGAAGCTGCCTGGAGACGCTAAAGTGGAGTGGAGGGACAATTATAACAGGACAGTCCATGTGTATGAGAACGGTTCTGACCAGCCTGCAGACCAGCACCGGTTCTACAGAACCAGAACAGAGATGAAGGAAGACCTGCTGACATCTGGAGACCTCAGTCTGACTCTGAAACATCCCACATATGCAGACAGCAGCATCTTCACCTGCAGAGTCTCCAGCAGGGACGGAAACATCCTGATGATGAAACAAGTTAAACTCACAGTCAGAGGTCAGTGGTTTAAATCTGATGTTTGTGTATTTTTCCATCAGCTGATCAGTTGTGATCAATACTGATCAGAGGCTGATTAGAAGGTGGAAGTGAAATGTGTGTGTTTGAGAGCAAATGTGACTGAATGAGTTCTTTAATGAGGAGTCGGTCTGGAAGCAGAGGATGAAGGTTCCTCTCTTCTTCCTCTGAGGGAGTCCGATGGCCAGGTAGTGGACGATAATAATGGATTAGATTTTTATCGTGCTTTTCAAGGCTCACAGTAGGTCCATTATTCATTCACTCCTCATTCATACGTGGTGATGGTGCTACGTATGTAGCCACAGCTGCCCTGGGACAGACTGACGGAAGCGTGGCAGCCATTTCACGCCTACGGCCCCTCCAACCACCACCGGAACCATTCACACACACTCATACACCAGTGGTGCCCCCACTGAAGGCAAGGGGGGTGAAGTGTCTTGTCCAAGTACACAACAGACAGATGGCCTTTGCTCATTGGCTGGCCTGCCGTCCTATACTCCACTACATCTGTGTCTCATGTCTGCACACTGCTTAGTGCGGATTCGTCGGCTGCATACGTGACAGCGCCGTGTCAAGTACTGTCCCATTTCAAAAACGTCTGAAGGAGCCTCTGAATTAACCCCCTAAACCCTCACTCTGACCGTCTCTGAATGATGCATGCGACGTATGCTTTGTGGCCTCACCTATCCCAGAATTCATTGCGCACAAGATGGGAGGGAATAAGCAGCAGAGCTACGAGTGTAATATTTGGATATATTTGTGGATTTTTAAGCATGACCATAAGTGTTTACCCATTAGAAACAATGAGTCTCTGGAAAATTTAGAAATATGTAGACAAGCTTAAAAAGAGTTTTTACCTCAGAAAATGCACCTGTTTGACATTATTCAGGTTAATGAAGTGTTGACGGTCAGGTAACAACAGATAAATGAAAAGGAATATAATGTCCGGTTCCAATTAGTTTGTACAACGTATCTGAAGGAACACGTGGAAAGAATGCCGTGACTAGACAGCTGTGGAGTCTGCAGTTGCTAGGCAACGGGACTGGAGCACTATGGGAAATTCTCGTCTGCTAGGATGTCCCATTTCAGCAGCCTTGCATTTCAGGAGGCTGCTTCGGAGTGTGTGGACTTCGTAGCCTACTTAGTCTGTACGCTTCAGCGTCCAGATGCAACGTGAGACAGCTTTGTGTGTGACAGGAAGCTTCCAGACAGAAGAAGGTCAGTGGTGAACATGTGTTTGTGTTCAGAGGAGCTTCTTCCAGCTCTGATCTGAGCTGCTTTCAAACGCGTCTGTTCATTGCAAAATGTTTGACTTTTACAGATCTGGGCATGAAAAAGTTCCTCCCTTTTTCTGCCAGAGGTGGTGCACTACTAGTGCACCATTACTGCACTATCACTGGCTGAACGGCTTGTCCCGGAAATACGCCATCACTTACGGTGTCCAAACTTGGCGTGTGGAAACGTCCTTGTTCCGGGCGTTCATTTATGCTCTGAAATTGTTTCCCCTGGACACACAGGGTGTGTGTGTGCGTGTATGAGATGTGTGTTTGTGTGTGTGTGTGTGTGTGTGTGTGTGCTGCTTCCTGCAGAATGGTGTGCTGAGGAGCCCCAGATCATCTGTGTGAGTGTAAATGTGTGTGTGTATATACATGTGCGTGTGTGTGTATATACATGTGTGTGTGTGTGTGTGTATTTATATGTGTGCATGTGTGTGTGCTGCTTCCTGCAGCATGGTGTGCTGAGGAGCCCCAGATCATCTGTGTGAGTGTAAATGTGAGTGTGAGGTTCATTTGTCCTCCACATGTGAGACTAGAGGAGGAAGAGGAGCAGAGTGATGAAGAGCTGGACTCTTCCTGATGAGCAGCATCCATGGTGTCCCTGAGGATGTGAGTGTGAGCTGCTGAAAGCTCAGCATGTTCCCACACGGATCTGCAGCAGCTTTCCTCCTCAACACGTCTGGAGAAAGCTCATCTGGAGGAGACAGCTGCTGGATTCACATCTGGACATCTGGAAGACTCCAGCTGGACTCTGATCCAGTCTGGAGTCCTCAAGTCCACCAGTCAGACTGAATGTGGACCAGCTGCTTCTGTCCTGCAGCTTCTCTACAACGTTGGACTCATTCAGGAAAGTCATGAACAGCTGATGATGTTTTCTTCTTCTCTCAGTCTGTCAGGTGGAGGTGGAGGAGGGGGCGGAGTCTGTCCTGCTGCCCTTCAGGACCACAGAGGACCTGCCTGGAGACGCTAAAGTGGAGTGGGAGCGCTATGAACCATTAATGATGGTCCATGTGTATAAGAACGGTTCTGATCAACCTGGATACCAGGACCAGGTCTACAGAACCAGAACCAAGATGGATCCACATCCTCTGAGAACTGGAGTCCTCAGTCTGAGACTGGAACGTCCCAGACGGGGAGACAGTGGACAATACATATGTGGAGTCTGGAGGAGAACCTATGTCATTAGAGAGAAAACAGTTCAGCTCAAAGTCAAAGGTTTGTGTATTTATGTGTGTGTGTGTGTGTGAGTGTGTGTATTTATGTGTGTGTGTGTATGTGTATATTTATGTGTGTGTGTATATTTATTGTGTGTGTGTGTGTGTGTGTGTGTATATTTATGTGTGTGTGTGTGTGTATATTCATGTGTGTGTGTGTGTGTGTGTGTGTGACTGTCCTCTGTCTCCTCTGCAGGGACAGACTATGTCCAGGACCAGGTCCAGGTCCAGGTCCAGGTCCAGGATCCACCAGAGGACATCAGGACCAGCAGCAGATCCGTAGATCCGACTCCTCTGATGGCTGATCAATCAGTGTGATCAGTTTGGTGATGATCTTTGATTATTGATCCAATCTGACTCTGGATCAGAGAGAAAACATGAGTGAAGGATGAAGAGAGGACTTGTTCCAGCTGCAGACTCAGTATTGATCAGTATTGATCAGTGATGTCAGAGTGATGTCACATGTTGTTGTTGTTTGTTTGGAGCGTTGGTGTCATGAAGGCGTCCTGCCGTAGATCCTGTGAAGTGTGACAGAGGCGTCACTCTGGAGGAAACTTCCAGCAGCTCCTCCATCATGGAGGATGTTCCCTCACTGGAACAGCTGGAGGAAGAGGAGGAAGCCCAGCTGATCCTGGAGGAAGGCTCTGAGCGGACAGCAAGTTCATGTTTCTACATGAACTAGAGAGTCATTCATGAATGATGAGACCAAGCAGCTCCAGACTAGAAGGAGGAACCTCCATGTTCACCTGAACACATCAGTCATGCTGCTGCTTTATGAAAGTCAGCATAGCTGCAGCTGATGATGTCATCCCCATTACATGTTGGATTTGCTGTCAGGATCATCCTGTCCAGCTGTTTCCTCACACCAGATCAGAGAGGACCAACAGTTCAGGAGTCTCCAGGTGTTCCTGACTGCAGCATCTGGCTGCTTCCACCGATACACCTGCAGCGGCACGTTGATCTGCAGAGCGTACAGCTGCCTTCAGCATCTGCTGGAGCTCAGGAGCATCTGCTGGCAGAGGAGACGTCTGATGGTCCTGGAGAGGAATGATGATGCTGCGTTTCCTCCTCCTCCAGTGCAGCTGTTAAATGCCACCATGAGAAGCTCTGCTTCTGGGAATCAGACAGATTTACGCCGTCCTGACCCCTGAAACCAGAAGAAGCAGTGAACAGACGAGCCATTAAAACACAGCTTCAATCACAGATTCAGCTCCTGAATATTCTCCAGTCCTGAAATCCTTCACAGCCTCCCGTTAACCACAAACAGCAGCAGCAGTGAAAGAAGCTGAAACTGACAAACGTAGAAATGAAACGATGGAAATCTGACGCTGGTTCTGGACTGTGGTTCAACAGAAATATTACAAGCAATGAAACAAGCAAACAAACCAGATGGGACTCCGTAACAAACACTTTGCTGAGCAACACTTTTAGCCAATCACTGCAGTCAGGTGTTTTCTGTAGGTCCAATCAGACGTCTGCACCTGCTGACAGGTATGTTGGTCCTCTGCTCATGAGCAGCTGCTCTAACGTGTCTGGGACAGTTTACTTTTGTCTGATTTCAATGTTCATGTGATCCAGAAAGATTTTGCTGATAAAAGGGAATAAATGTGAATAATCCACCACAGCAGCTAAATCATGCATCCTCACTTCATCTTCTACTCATAAATGTTTCCATTTAACACTGCAACAACAAACAACAACTACATCTGGTGGAGTGTAAATGATTGTGGGTTCACCGTGACACTGATGTCCTTTTACACAACCGTGTAACTTCTGAGAGAAAAATGGCAGATTATCACTATAAACAAGGTTCTTCCTCGTCTCTTTCTAGTAACTTGTAGCAAGTCATATCTGTTGTTGGCTGAGTGTTTAAATAAAGATTTGTTTTTATGAACAGAAACATTTACAACATGTTTATGGTGTTTGTACACATCCATCACATCCATAGTTTGTTTCAGTACAACTTGTTTCCACTAAAAGGGAATCAATGTATAATCTTGGAGACACCCATAGAAGTTATTCTGATTTTTTTTAATCGATAGAAAATATATTAATTTAAAAACAGCAAAAACAGAATCACAACAACAACAACAACAATGGATATTACTGAAATATAGAAGCATGACTGAAGTACATATGAGTACATGACTACTACACCCCAATCCAGATAGAAATACTCCACGTTTCTGTCCCGCTGCACGTTTCCAGGTGGTGTATTTACCTGAACGTGATCAACAGGTCAATCCAATCCTCTTTATTTATGAAGCACATTTCAGTCAGAACATGTCTCCAAAGTGCTGCACATACACAATACACAGCATGAAAAATGAAATCATTTAAAAAAGACACGAAAAACAAGAGTTGGAGTACACATGGGGAGTATGCTTTAGTATAATGAGTATACTTAATGACATGTACTTAAGGAATACTTCTTTTTAGTAAGGGAGTGTTTGTTTACTGAAACGTTCTGGAGGAATGTAGAGAACGTTCCTGAAAGGAAAACAGGAGCGTCCTTCCATCTGACAGAAGGACGACTTTCTTTACTTTTTAGAGGAGAAGCAGGAGCACTTACGGAAACCAAACGTTCAAGTTTAGCTGCTGCTGTTTTCTAAAGCGTGAAATGATCTGTAGAGATATCCAAAATCCCCTCTGTAAAAACTTTTGACTTTAATATGATAATAATATAATGTAATATAATATAATAATGATGATAATAATGATAATTAGTAGCAGTCATAATTATTAGGCCTATTCGTAATGGTAATAATTTGATCATTTATTTAATTGTTTAGGATCATGATCATTATTATTTATTTAAAATTAAACATTGTTCTTCACACATGAGTGTGAGTTATTATTTCCACACACATTTATTTGACACGGGTGTGTTTGTGTTGCCATGGCGATGACTGCCTTCCTTTTTACAGTGGAGAGAAGAGGGCGTCTCATTCTCATTAACACCCTCCACCTGCAATCAAAGTGCCTCCACAGCCGTGAGTGGGACTTCATTGGGAGTGACACTCGGCAGTTAAGGGGTGGTGTGTGTGGGGGGGGATTGGGCCTAAGTGGGTTGCACGTCAGGTGTGAAGTTTGCTTCGAGCCTCTGGATCCATGCAGAGCCTCTGGCGGTATCGGACCTGACCCAGACGATGCGAGCGTATAAACCGGCCCCATCATGTCTGACTGCAGAATGACGCTGAATACAAAACCATCTCCGCCAGTATCAAGTCATTGTTGACAGGTGGCTTCGTATCTGTCAGTCGTTTTCACACTTGCCTCAACAATGTCCCCTTTTTCCAAACTCTTCATAGTTTGCTTCAGCAACACACATCTGAACATTCGCTGCATCGTGCACCAAGACTCTGTACTTCACCCAAAGTAGGCACGCTTTCAGAACTCCAGCACAAGAGGACATTC
Organism: Atherinomorus stipes; assembly: GCA_023101725.1. Taxonomy (NCBI): domain Eukaryota; kingdom Metazoa; phylum Chordata; class Actinopteri; order Atheriniformes; family Atherinidae; genus Atherinomorus; species Atherinomorus stipes. The sequence continues at coordinate 27,809 of JALJCO010003451.1, forward strand.
AGGAAGACGAGAGCGATCAATGTTTACCAAACAAGAAACAACAGAAAACAAGCTCCGAACATTCTCAGAAACAGTTTCTCCTACAGTCCAACATAGATTTAGTCATCTGTGTTTGTTCCAGTCAGACTAAGACATGAAAAACGTCTACGGAGGGAAGACATAAATGTGGATGTGTGATCTGAAAGGATGGACTTTTATTTCAGACGTGGAGCAGATCCTGACTGTAAAACACCAGACGGGAACTTCCAGCATGAACCTGTTCATTCAGCAGAACATGGACTTGTATGTTTGTTTGTTTGTTTAAAACGTGTTTATTTCTATTTGTTGTGGATCGTGTAGAAAAACAATCTCAGAAGAAGAGAAAATGTGCATTAGAGCAGATCTGTTAAAGATGGAAAACTGCTGCCAGTGAAAGAATTGGAAACTGACAAAAGTAAAAGTTCATAAAAAGTTGATAAAAATCACGATATTGATTTTGAATCATGGTTCAAAAAGAAATATAAAAAATAAACAAAAATAAAAACAAGTAAACAAGCATGAACTAAATGTTGTTGAGCAACACATTCGGGGAAATCACTGGAAATCATGGAAACTGATAAAACTAATAAATAAAAATTCTATGAAAATCATGACATTGATTTTGAATCGTGATTCAAATGAAAAATATGAAAAATAAACTAAAATATAACAAGTAAACAAGAAACACAAACCAAACTTTCAGGTTCTGCTCCTGACTGGATTTTTAAAGTTTTTACAGGATTTTTTGATATCTCATTCACAGCCTGATTTATAGAACATTTCATCCCAAAAATATGACAAAAAGTAGTTTTTCTGGGTGTTGACAGTATATTCTAAATAGTGAAATGATCTATAGAGATATCCAAAATCCCCTCTGGAAAACTCTTGACTTTAAGATGTGAACAAAGTTCATACTTCACTTTAAATCTGGTTTAAACCTGTTTAGATTTTTTCTTAGAAATGTATGCAAATTGGCTCATTTTTGGCTATAAAACACTTAATTTGCATATTTAAACATAAAATTTCAGAAAGCTTGCAATAGAAAAGATGACGGTCCTGATGTGAGGAATAAAGCAGGAGAGTTTCATGCTGATACCAGCTTGTTAAATCTTCTCCCCGACGTGCCTGGAATGTCTCGTCTTCAGACAACGAAGCAGAAAAGGACCTGATGTTTTTGTCCAGGTTGGTATTTTCAGGATAATCTGACATGGATGGAAGGAAAGGGGCTGAATGCAGAAGCATCATGCTGGTGGGGTCCTGAAGGCAGCATGTGGGCGTGGGGGAGTCCTGAAGGCAGCATGTGGGCTGGTGGGTTCCTGAAGGCAGCATCATGGGCTGGTGGGGTCCTGAAGGCAGCATGTGGGCTGGTGGGGTCCTGAAGGCAGCATGTGGGCTGGTGGGGTCCTGAAGGCAGCATGTGGGCTGGTGGGGTCCTGAAGGCAGCATGTGGGCTGGTGGAGTCCTGAAGGCAGCATGTGGGCTGGTGGGGTCCTGAAGGCAGCATGTGGGCTGGTGGAGTCCTGAAGGCAGCATGGGGGCTGGTGGGGTCCTGAAGGCAGCATGTGGGCTGGTGGAGTCCTGAAGGCAGCATGGGGGCTGGTGGGGTCCTGAAGGCAGCATGTGGGCTGGTGGGGTCCTGAAGGCAGCATGGGGGCTGGTGGGGTCCTGAAGGCAGCATGTGGGCTGGTGGGGTCCTGAAGGCAGCATGTGGGCTGGTGGAGTCCTGAAGGCAGCATGGGGGCTGGTGGGGTCCTGAAGGCAGCATGTGGGCTGGTGGGGTCCTGAAGGCAGCATCATGGGCTGGTGGGGTCCTGAAGGCAGCATGGGGGCTGGTGGGGTCCTGAAGGCAGCATGTGGGCTGGTGGGGTCCTGAAGGCAGCATCATGGGCTGGTGGGGTCCTGAAGGCAGCATGGGGGCTGGTGGGGTCCTGAAGGCAGCATCATGGGCTGGTGGGGTCCTGAAGGCAGCATGTGGGCTGGTGGGGTCCTGAAGGCAGCATCATGGGCTGGTGGGGTCCTGAAGGCAGCATGGGGGCTGGTGGGGTCCTGAAGGCAGCATGTGGGCTGGTGGGGTCCTGAAGGCAGCATGGGGGCTGGTGGGGTCCTGAAGGCAGCATGTGGGCTGGTGGGGTCCTGAAGGCAGCATCATGGTGGTGGGGTCCTGAAGGCAGCATGGGGGCTGGTGGGGTCCTGAAGGCAGCATGGGGGCTGGCTGGTGGGGTCCTGAAGGCAGCATCATGGGCTGGTGGGGTCCTGAATGCAGCATGGGGGCTGGTGGGGTCCTGAAGGCAGCATGGGGGCTGGCTGGTGGGGTCCTGAAGGCAGCATCATGGGCTGGTGGGGTCCTGAATGCAGCATGGGGGCTGGTGGGGTCCTGAAGGCAGCATGGGGGCTGGCTGGTGGGGTCCTGAAGGCAGCATCATGGGCTGGTGGGGTCCTGAATGCAGCATGGGGGCTGGTGGGGTCCTGAAGGCAGCATGTGGGCTGGTGGGATCCTGAAGGCAGCATGGGGGCTGGTGGGGTCCTGAAGGCAGCATGGGGGCTGGTGGGGTCCTGAAGGCAGCAGCATCATGGTGGTGGGGTCCTGAAGGCAGCATGTGGGCTGGTGGGGTCCTGAAGGCAGCATGGGGGCTGGTGGGGTCCTGAATGCAGCAGCATCATGGGCTGGTGGGGTCCTGAAGGCAGCATGGGGGCTGGTGGGGTCCTGAAGGCAGCATGTGGGCTGGTGGGATCCTGAAGGCAGCATGTGGGCTGGTGGGGTCCTGAAGGCAGCATGGGGGCTGGTGGGGTCCTGAAGGCAGCAGCATCATGGGTGGTGGGGTCCTGAAGGCAGCATGGGGGCTGGTAGGTTCCTGAAGGCAGCATGTGGGCTGGTGGGGTCCTGAAGGCAGCATGGGGGCTGGTGGGGTCCTGAAGGCAGCATGGGGGCTGGTGGGGTCCTGAATGCAGCATGGGGGCTGGTGGGGTCCTGAAGGCAGCATGGGGGCTGGTGGGGTCCTGAAGGCAGCATCATGGTGGTGGGGTCCTGAAGGCAGCATGGGGGCTGGTGGGGCCCTGAAGGCAGCATCATGGGCTGGTGGGGTCCTGAAGGCAGCATGGGGGCTGGTGGGGTCCTGAAGGCAGCATGTGGGCGTGGGGGAGTCCTGAAGGCAGCATGGGGGCTGGTGGGGTCCTGAAGGCAGCATCATGGGCTGGTGGGGTCCTGAAGGCAGCATCATGGGCTGGTGGGGTCCTGAAGGCAGCATGGGGGCTGGTGGGGTCCTGAAGGCAGCATCATGGGCTGGTGGGGTCCTGAAGGCAGCATGGGGGCTGGTGGGGTCCTGAAGGCAGCATGTGGGCTGGTGGGGTCCTGAAGGCAGCATCATGGGCTGGTGGGGTCCTGAAGGCAGCATGGGGGCTGGTGGGGTCCTGAAGGCAGCATCATGGGCTGGTGGGGTCCTGAAGGCAGCATGTGGGCTGGTGGGGTCCTGAAGGCAGCATCATGGGCTGGTGGGGTCCTGAAGGCAGCATGTGGGCTGGTGGGGTCCTGAATGCAGCATTGTGGGCTGGTGGGGTCCTGAATGCAGCATGGGGGCTGGTGGGGTCCTGAATGCAGCATTGTGGGCTGGTGGGGTCCTGAATGCAGCATGGGGGCTGGTGGGGTCCTGAAGGCAGCATGGGGGCTGGTGGGGTCCTGAAGGCAGCATGGGGGCTGGTAGGTTCCTGAAGGCAGCATGGGGGCTGGTAGGTTCCTGAAGGCAGCATGTGGGCGTGGGGGAGGGAGCTGCTGGCTCATGGAGCCGTAAGCAGGTGGAAGGTGAGTTTCCGTCAGACTGGAGGAACTGGAATGAAACTATGAGGAAACTGGACGTCCTCCTCATTCCTGAAGCTGTGATCAGAAGCTTCTCTGGAGGTGGAGTCAAGTCTTGTCAGAGTTCATAGATGATCAGCAGAGCTGCTGACGTCCTGAAGGACTTTTAAAGTCTCTGTGAGTCTGACAGGAAGATGAAGATGCTGCTGCTGGTGGTCTTCCTCCTGCACGGTAAGATCAGCTTCCTCAGCAGCTTTGACTTTCTGACTTTCTTCTGATCTTTAAAAGCTTTTCTGCGTCTCTGCCGTCACTTCCGTACCTACGAACACGTGAGTGGAATGAAGCTTCCAGCTGAGCGTCCTGGTGGGAAATGAGACATGTCTCAGGAGAATCTCTGCATTTGTCCACACGGAGACTAAATGTGAGACGTTTGCTTCGGCCGTTTCAGTCAGGAAACGTCAGCGATGCAGAAAAGCTGTCGGCACGGCCGATGAATGCTGGCTGCTGGTGGGAGGCCCCGCCCTGATTGGCTGCCCCAGGACGGCTCCACACGGAGCTTCCATCACCACGGTAACAAGGACATGGAGGAGGGGGGGATGTGGGCTGTACAGCTTGTTGAGGAGAGTTGAGGTAGAAAAGTGGGATGTGGATCAGAGTGATGGTCAGGTGTGAGGAATGAAGTCCAGAAGCCGCAGATGAGTTGTGAGGAGAGACGCTGAGTTTCCTCATAGTTTCACTCCTGTTCATCCAGTTTGTGCAGCAGCCCCCTCCCTCTGGAAGCTGAGCCTTCCTCCTCCTCCTCCTCACAGGTGAGTCAGCTCATCAGCTTCCTGCTTGCTTCTCTCTCTGAAACTCTGCTAGCTGCTTTAACTGCTGTCTTACATTCAGCAGTAATCGTGGCTTTTCTCTTCCACAACGTCTGATCTGCTAATATGTGAAGTTAAAGGAGCAGTACGTCTATAAATGATCAGATTCTAGCAGAACAGCTGCATCCTACACTGAAAACAGACGATAGTTCACCCAACTGAACTGGACTGTTTCACCTGGCAACACCTGCATGAATTAAAGGGATAGTACACCACAGAATGATGCTGCTTCATCTTCTCTTCATCCTCATGCTGAGCAAGACTCTGGAGCACTTTTTAATATCTCAAATGCAGCTTTTGATTGGGGGGGGGGGGAGGGGGGTCATCCTCATCCACCAACCTTCATATGATGGAGTTCACCAGCGACTGAACCAAAAAGGTCCATAAAAGTCCACAAAAACTTGTCAGTATTCCTCCATACTGCTCGTCCAATGTAATCCAAGTGTCCTGAGTGGGTAGCGTCCAGAATTTACTGGAAACGACATCATTTACTAGATTTATATAGACTAAACAGTGGAACATCGTACTTTCACGATGCGCCCATGAGAGTTCACCACACTACAGATCACGCGTTCTGTTTTGTTGTGTAGGGTGAACTTGACTATAACCTTTTCCTTAACTTTTGCACTTATTATTAAGCTTGTAGGCCTAAATCAGACATGAAAACTCAGCTGGCCCAGCTACACTTCCTCTTTCCAAAAATAGAATTACACACACACACCTGCACTTCCTGCAAGAGTATCAGCTGCAGGGCTGAAAAGCTAACTAAGAGTTAAATCCTTATTAGGGCAAACCAAAGTAACAACTACTAGTTTTGATGTTTGTTAGATCCAATTGCCTTGAAGATTACCCTTTTAAGGATATCTGTCCCACATATAGGTGGTGCTACAACAGAGGTATAAAAACATGATGATGGGCGTTTTTCTTCTTCCTTGGGAGCAAGTTCTATCAGGGCAAATAGGTCAGGACAGGAGGGCCTTTGGGCTGAATATAAGATAAAGATCAATTACAGTACTTTACTGCTGGTTTTCTCTTTATTCTTTCCTTCCCTCACTTTTTGGGAGTAACATTTTGGTACTCAATTGTATTTGATTGTATTTTGCTTGCTTGCCTTAATAAAAGATCTCAGACTGCCTGAGGAAAAACCTGATTCACTCACAAAGCCCCTGACTCATCCTTCATAGGAGTGTAGTTAAGGGTTAAAGCTGCCTCTCAACACACTGATGAGACAAGAATACTTCCTTTGATATTTCCCGTTAGAGGTGAGTATGATTTTTGGTCCGCGTTTAAATAGAGACTGCCGCGAGCAGAGAATAGTTACCGTTATATACTGGAAAGTATATACAGGTCTACTTTCGGTAAGACCTTGATTTACGACCTCCTGAACTTAGTAACGGATGTACTAAGGCTCTGAAGGCTGGGGGAAGTAGGGGGCGCCTCTGGATTGAATAGAGGCTTAGCGTCGTAGCCCTGAAAAGTTCCCCCCCACCTTCACTTCAGTTTCTTTCTTTCTTTGTTTTAAATCGATATCCAACCCCTCATGTTTGTCTGCAGCTCTGTTGCTCTTAGCACAATGTAAACAGCTAATTTTTTCTTCTACGCTTGCATTATCGGCAGAGTAGGCTCTAAATGCCGAGGCTTCCCTTGTGTGATGAACTCTCATGGACACATCAGGGAAGTACGATGTTCTACCGTTTAGTCTATAAAAATGTCGTAAATGATGTGGTTTCCAGTAAATTCTGGACGCTGGAATTGCAGCTCCCTCTTTATTACTTTTTTTCTCCAAACATTATCGGGGCATGATTATTTAAAGGAAAACAATGTTGTTTTCCTCTATGATGGGGGGGTTAGATATTTTGTTCATGGTCCTGGTGAAACAACGGTCAGCAAGGCCTCGTTCCGTTTGCAGACCAGGGAAAGACTTCATGTCTCTCTCCATTTTGGTTATTCTTTCTTTGCCTTGTGGCATTTTTATATCTGTGTGATGTTTCTTCTTCATAAACACAATTTATGAAGAAGAATCTGTAAAGATCTGTAGACAACATGGCTCCAGATAATGTTCATTTGATAAGCTGGGATGTAAAAGGGATCTCAAGTAAACAAAGATATAAAATGAGTACACATTTGAAATGCCTTCATGTGATTGGGCGATGCTCCAGGACTCATTTAAATGAACTAGAATCAGCTGAACTGGAACAAAGATGGTAGGACTGGTTTTTCCAGCACCACCAGCCAGTGAAGCCTCCAGAGGAGTCAGGATCCTGAATTCAAACAGATCATCATGAAGACTTTCAAACATATTATTGATAAAAATGGAAGATGATTCATTTTATCAGGTTCTTTGCTAAATAAAACGTTACCTTCGTGAATGTTTATGCTCCCAATTCTGGGATAAATACGTTTTTATCCAGACTTAGTTTTCTGTAGGAAAACATGGCAGATCATAGGGCTGGGCGATATGACTAAAATCTCATATCACGATATAACAAATTTTACATCATGATAACAATATACAAACAATATAGCTTTTTTTTGTTTGTTTTATTTTAATAAAACTATTATTTTAATAAAACTAAAATGTTTTATTTTGAAACACCCGGAAGTGTTTTATTGTGAAGGGCACTTAACCAGAACTGTTCTATCCTGTTTGACTGTTATTATTGTTTTTGCCCTTCTTGTAAACTTTGCTGAACAAATAAACGTCCAGCAAACGATCGAAGCCTCCGTCATGATGGGGAAGCCTTCGCTTCGTAATAGCTGGTGCGCTCGCGGGCGCACAGTGCAGGTGTAAATGCTCGCAGTGTGGAGGTCGGAGCAAAGCCTTTGCACTGCGCTGCGTTCAAGGACCCGGTGAAAAGCCGGGGTAACAGTATCTGCGATTAGGCGCTTTACTGCAGTGTTTGTATTTGTCAAGATGCACGGCGTGTACGGACACGTGCCACCGCGTGCATCTATGTGTTTCAGACCAGGATGATTAGTTTTCAACAAGATGACCGGCCAAACCAAACCGAGGAGCTTGTAGTTAAAACAGGGACGACTTCTGTTGCGTGGATGTGGTTTGGATTTATATGAAAAAGACCGACACGGTCACGGACCAGACAACAGGGATCCCGGCTCTTCGGACTGTTGTCAGTCTTTTATCCAAGCCACATCTATGCAACAGAAGTCGTCTCTCTTTAAGTAAAAGCCTCTTTTTGGGTCGGCTGTTCATCTTGTTAAGAATTAGTCTCATTACGCCCGTCTGAGTGGTCCGCCATCATCTCCCTCCATGTTTGTTTGCAGTGTGCATGTGCATGCAGCGCATCTTGATTAAACACTGCAGTAAAGCGCCTATTGCCGTATAAACGATAGAGCTTCATATGAAGCGATAGAAGTTTTCTATCATCCAGACGATATATATGGTTCTATCGCCCAACTCTAGCAGATCATCATCTAATGATGGGGGTAGACTTTAATCTAGTCAGTCAGGCTTTGAAGCTCTGATTGTTGTTGTTCAATGATATAATAATTAATAGAGTTATACCAGTAACCATGCACCAAGACACTAGTTCCTAGATCCCAAAACCAGGTAAGGACCATTTGTAAATGAGTAACTTTGGACCTATAAGCAGATTAAACAACGATTATCAAATGTTTGCAAAGATGCGTGAACAGAAAATGTCTCCTCTCTTGGACACATTGTTCACGTCGGCTTTGTAAAAGACCGTCTGGCTGTAAACAATATGAAACGGCTTCAGCCTGCGATGGAAAAAGGCTGGAATCTAAAGCAGGAGACATTTACTGGACAACCTGGTCCTGGTCCTGATTCGGGTGGGAAGGTTGGCCATATTTTCAGCTGGAACCCGGTGACAGCGTGGACATCCTGTCCATCCTGGACCTGGTCTTCCTGTCCTCCTAGACCTGGTGTTACTGTCCTCCTGGACCATAGTCTTCCTGTCCATCTTGGACCATAGTCTTCCTGTCCATCCTGGACCTGGTCTTGCTGTCCTCTTGGACCTGGTGTTACTGTCCTCCTGGACCATAGTCTTCCTGTCCATCCTGGACCTGGTCTTGCTGTCCTCCTATAGAAACTGTTTCTATATTTGTCCTGTTTGCTGTGAAGCTGCAGATCTGAACACTCAGACTCAGACTTGGATAACGTCACTGAGGACAGGACGGTTGGACATTATCCAAATAGGAAAAAGTGGATGAACAGTGAGGCGAAAAAGCTGCTGAGGGATCGGGACTCTGCATCTACGTCCTCCAGACCTGCTTTCAGGTCTGGAGACATGGGACTGTACAGGTCAGCCCGATCCAGTCTGAAGAGGGACATTAAGCACGCGAAGGCAGCATATGCTAGAAAGATCAAGGGACATGTCTCAGAGGAAAACCTCCGACATGTTTGGCAGGGCATCTGTGACCTCGTTAGCATGAACAGTCCCAGTGCTCCCACCACCATCACCAGCACAGATCTGGCAAAGGAACTGAATCAGTTCTTTGCTAGGTTTGAAGTTGGAGGGGAGGAGGACACCCCGCTGCCCGCTGACACCCTGACCCTCACTGTGAGTACGGTGGAGGTCGCAAGGGTACTCCAGGGTGTGAACCCTCAAAGGCTGGTGGTCCTGATGGTGTTCAGGGCCGGGAACTGAGGGGTTGTGCAGACCAGCTAGCTGGGATTTTTACTACTATTTTTAACTTCTCGCTGGCCGCCTGCTCAGTTCCCCGCTGCTGGAAATCAGCCACTATTGTTCCCATACACAAGAAGCAAGTGGTCGGCGGCCTGGAGGACTACAGACCTGCAGTTCTTACTGAGCTGAGTGTGCAGTCCACTGTTGTACACTTTGTACACCCACGGGACTTTGCACCAATCCACAGGAGCAACATCTTGGTGAAATTTGCAGATGACACTACTGTGGTGGGCCTGATTCATGGCAACGATGAGACAGTCTACATGGAGGAGGTCTTGAACCTCACCTCCTGGTGCTCCCTCAATAACCTGGCACTCAACTCTTCAAAAACAAAGGAGTTGGTGCTGGACTTCAGGAGGAAGAGGGAGGACCTTCCCCCTCTTCTTATACAGGGGACCTGGTGGAGGGGGTCAGTGACTTCAGGTTCCTGGGAACATACATCTCACAGGACCTCACATGGGGCACCAACACCAATGCCCTCGTGAAAAAGACACAGCAGCATCTGCACTTTAAGTCACTGAAAAGGGTCGACGTGTCCCAGGACCTGCTGTTCTTCTATAGGTGCTCTGTAGAGAGCATCCTTACCTACAAACTCCTGGTGTGGTTCAGAAGCAGCTCTCAGGCTGACAAGAAGGCTCTGGAAAAGGTCAGGGAGTCAGCACAGAGCATCACAGGAGTGCAGCTGTCCTCTCTGTCAGAAATCTGCAACATCAGATGTCTGCGCAGGGCCAGAAGCATTGCCTGGACACAGCCTGTTCTCACTGCTGCCCCTAGGGAAGAGGTACAGGTCCATCAGGACCCGCACCTCTACATTCATGAACACTTTTTACCTCAGTGCAATCAGACTACTGAACATGCAGGAGTTGTAAATAAGTGATATGTTACTTACCCCGTGTTCACACCGGAGGCGTCCATTCGCGTACGCACCTACATTTCAACGTGTGAAATGCTGGATGTTTACTTGCTTGATTCTGGCATTTTTTTTCGCGTAAGTGGAGCAAATAATACGCGCAAATGAAGCGTATCATACGCGCGAATAAAACCCTTAATTCGTGCCTGGTTTGTCACTTGTCAGTCACCTCAGTCAGGTGAACATGGCAGATCCGGGTTATTTTAGTACTTTGAGAGAGCTGTGGTGTTGTACCTGCTTTGGAAGTCGGAGAACCGAAGATGCCGGCATGTTTGGACCCACCAGATTCTCCAGAGGTCTCGGAGCTCGGTGAATTTCATCACCTGGTTCAGGAGTTACGTCTGGCTGACAGCCGCTTCCAGGGGGATTTCCCAGGTGCTGGATCGGTGCTGCATATCCCTCCAGGAAACAAACTACAGGCGCTGTATTCCTGATGCAGAGCATCGGTCCACCTGCCTTCGGTGAGTAAGCTAGCTGCAGCTAACTAGCGCTTCCACCAAAATGTCCAACAACTTCCAGCAGAAAAACATGGCTGTTGTTGCTATTTTAGCTCAGTTTAACGAGTCTCTGCCATCTCCTCGCCTCCACCTCAACATTTAACCAGCTGATTAAATGCAACTCATAACTGTCCGCTTTCCTGCTGCTGTCGGGGATAACTACCTTGGCACGACACCGGTTCACAACCACAACACACAGAGCGTGTGTTTGTTTACATCCGCTGAAGCTGAACTCCTGGTCCTGGAGCGTCATCTTCTGACCAAACTGAATACTACACTAGTCTGACCACAAACTCATATTGAACTATATTGACGTTTTGTAACAAACAACCTCAATTTATTTTTGTAGTGAGGACAGAGCTGCATATTCCTCCGGGAACTCTAGTTCATGTCGGCGTTGTGACGTTTCACCCCGTCAAACACCAGCTGCAGAGATCTGCAGCTTTTGGTTAATGAGGCGTTGTCTGACCGGGTTTTCAGACCTAAATTTATGGTATTCCACTGCTTTTGTGTGCAGCATTTTGTGATTTTATCTGTGAAAAACACTTTTCCCTTCTTTACTATTGAAGAGAGCAGCGAGCTGCAGAGCGCCGGTCCGTTCACATCAGGTCTCATTCATTTTCAATGACAGGGCTGGTTTGTTCGCACGACAAAAACGCTCGAGTTCAATTTTTTCAACTCGAGCTAATAGACGAAATATGCTCTATTCGGCGAATAGAACGCCTCATTCGTGCGAGTAAAACACTACATTTGCGCAAGTTAGACCCGCGTTTGGGGCACATTGCGCTGCGAATTCGCGTCAAACGCGCCGCGCCAAGCAAAGGCGCGTCTATTCGTGCCTATACATTGACTTGACATGTAATTCATTCTCGCAAATACTTTTATTCGCGTCTGGTGTGAACACAGGGTTATTCCTACTGCTGCACTCTTTTTCTTCCCCTCATTTATTTTTTATGGAATGCTGTTCTTTGCCTAATTTTATCATTTTTTTATATCTGTATGTTATCTGTGTGTTTGCACTACTGGAGAGTTGTCTTTTGAATTTTGTTGTACATCGTGTACAATAACAACAAAGCATTCTAATTCAAATAATTCTAACTTGGCGATCCTTCAGGTTCATACTGGTCAAAGCGTCAATGTTACTGAGAGATGCAGGAACTCCCAGTCTGATACAGCAGGAGGAAACTGTTCCCTAAAACGCTAGTCGGTCCAGTTCAGCGTTTCTCTTCATCCTTCTGCTCCATCAACTTCATTTAATGACGTCTCTGTAAATGAATGTGAGACAAACCCACAGCTGATCTGTCTTTCTGGTTGTGTCCCCAGTTTCCCAGCATGCCCTGGCTGGAGTGGTGGAGGTGAATGAGGGGGAGGAGTCAGTCCTGCTGCCCTGTGAGATCTCTCATTTTGCACCTGAAGAGAAAGTCAGAGTCATGTGGACTCGCAGTGACCTCAGTCCCAGATTTGTCCACCAGAGAGGAGAAGAAGGTGATCTGGAAGACCAGAACCAGCGTTACAGAGGACGGACATCAATGATGTCTGATGCTTTAGAGTCTGGAGACTTCAGTCTGACTCTGAGGAAACCATATCTGTCTGACAGCAGCATCTACGCCTGCTCCATCACTGATGGAAGACTAGAAGACAGAGTAACGGAGGTTCATCTGAAGGTCAAAGGTGGGCAACAAACACCTGCTGTAGATAGAGGTCAGAGGTCAAAGTGGAGGAAAAACAGAAGGAACAAACTGATGAAGTTTGATTAGAAGAGTAGAAGATGGTTTGCTGCTTTTTTCTAAAATCTCATCATGAATTCTTCTGAGTGTCTGTGGAGAGACATGAGTCACTGCTCCTGCTGCATCAGTATTACTGCTGCTGCTCCTCTCATTTCTATTCTTCTGTCTTCTCAGACCATCAGCTGGAGGTGGAGGTGACTGAAGGGGCGGAGTCCGTCATCCTGCCCTGCAGAACAACACCTGACCTGCCCAGAGACGTCACGGTGGAGTGGACTCGCTCTGATCCAGACTTCATGATTTTGATTTATTCAAACTCAAGTAAAAAGTATCAGACACAGGATAACCCTTACTGTGGTCGAACAGAGATGGAAGAAAACCTGCTGAGATCTGGAGACGTCAGTCTGACCCTGAAATACCCCACAGACAGAGACTCAGGAAGCTACATCTGCACCATCTACAGAGATGAAGACATCCTGAGACAGAAAGTTCTGGTACAGGTCAAAGGTCAGTGATATAGATACAGGTCAGAGACGTAGATACAGGTCAGAGATGTAGATACAGGTCAGGGACGTAGATACAGGTCAGAGACGTAGATACAGGTCAGAGATGTAGATACAGGTCAGAGATATAGATACAGGTCAGAGATGTAGATACAGGTCAGAGATATAGATACAGGTCAGAGATGTAGATACAGGTCAGAGACGTAGATACAGGTCAGAGACGGAGATACAGGTCAGAGATGGAGATACAGGTCAGAGACGGAGATACAGGTCAGGGATGTAGATACAGGTCAGAGACGTAGATACAGGTCAGAGATATAGATACAGGTCAGAGATGTAGATACAGGTCAGAGATATAGATACAGGTCAGAGATGTAGATACAGGTCAGAGATATAGATACAGGTCAGAGATGTAGATACAGGTCAGAGATGTAGATACAGGTCAGAGACGTAGATACAGGTCAGAGACGGAGATACAGGTCAGAGACGGAGATACAGGTCAGAGACGGAGATACAGGTCAGAGACGTAGATACAGGTCAGAGACGTAGATACAGGTCAGAGACGTAGATACAGGTCAGAGACATAGATACAGGTCAGAGATGTAGATACAGGTCAGAGATGTAGATACAGGTCAGAGACGTAGATACAGGTCAGAGATGTAGATACAGGTCAGAGACGTAGATACAGGTCAGAGATGTAGATACAGGTCAGAGATGTAGATACAGGTCAGAGACGTAGATACAGGTCAGAGATGGAGATACAGGTCAGAGACGTAGATACAGGTCAGAGATGTAGATACAGGTCAGAGATGGAGATACAGGTCAGAGACGTAGATACAGGTCAGAGATGTAGATACAGGTCAGAGACGGAGATACAGGTCAGAGACGGAGATACAGGTCAGAGACGGAGATACAGGTCAGAGACGTAGATACAGGTCAGAGACGTAGATACAGGTCAGAGATGTAGATACAGATCAGAGATGTAGATACAGGTCAGAGACGGAGATACAGGTCAGAGATGGAGATACAGGTCAGAGACGTAGATACAGGTCAGAGATGTAGATACAGGTCAGAGATGTAGATACAGGTCAGAGACGGAGATACAGGTCAGAGATGTAGATACAGGTTAGAGACGTAGATACAGGTCAGAGATGGAGATACAGGTTAGAGACGTAGATACAGGTCAGAGATGTAGATACAGGTCAGAGATGTAGATACAGGTCAGAGACGGAGATACAGGTCAGAGACAGAGATACAGGTCAGAGATGGTGATACAGGTCAGAGGTCATAAACATTTCTTTTCTCCACAGCTCCATTTCCATCCTGGGCCGCAGCTCTCCTGGTTCTCCTGGTTCTGGTTCTGGTCTCTGCTGGTCTTTTATATCATTTCAGGTTCTACTTCATGTCATGTGAGTATGTAAAACTACATTACCCATAATGCTGCTGGTTGTGGTTGTCTGCTAGTCAAAGATTGTTGCAGAAGCAGAGACAGGAAGTACTGATGTTATTTATTTAACCATGAAAGTCCTACAGAGATTAAAAACCTCTGAGTCAAGGAGTGCTGGCCAAGAGGCAGCAGAAGATAAAAGACAATCATACAAGTTATTCAATAAAATAGTTAAAACAGTTACAATTTAAAGATTCAGTTTCAAGTGCTCTCAGTTTAGAATTAAAGCATTCAAAGAAACAAGTTCAGATCATTTCCATCTTTCTGCAAACTGTTCCATGTAGAAGGAACAGCGTAAGCAAAAGCCCTTTTTCCAGGTCTGCACGAGTGAATGAACCAGAGAGCAGCAAGACATCATTGGATGGCAAAGAGTAATGCTGCGTTCCATTTACCTCGGAACTGGGGGGTGGGAAATGGGGGTGGGAACTGGGGGGTGATGTCACACCAGACCAAACTGCGTTCCAGTTCACTGGTCGGAAAATAAGATATGATGATACGATGATGATGATGATATGATGATAAAAAAAGACCTGAAACCCCACCTGTTATGAAATGAAGGAGTGAAGAAGAAAGAAAAAAGCTCCTTTTAAATGAACATTGCTGTTATTAAGGCGCCAGACTGACTGTTGTTTATGTATTCACATGTGTATGTGTGCATACAGGGTCTGAAATTAACACTCACCAGGCGACAAATGCGAGTAGTACATTTTCTGTTTAGAGTATCCGCCACATGGCGAGTAAATATTTGCTCCAAATAATTCATGTTTTTAAATCTTCATATTGTGGATTTCTTCTTTATGCTGCTCTGGTGTCTGCAGGTATGAAAGTCGCGCATGTACACACTGACACACACTAACACGCACTCGTGACACGAGAGGACCATCCACTCCGTTACTTCTGTTTACCAACAACTAGTGTTAGTAAACAGGGCTGGTTACTAGGCTGGTTAAGTAGCGTGAACATGTGGAGAGTGTCAGCAGCAGGGAGCCTTCCAAAGCAAAGCTCCGTGATCGGGAGGATAAACCAGCAGGATTTACAGCCACCCAGAAAGTTCAGACAGAAGTGATGCTGTGGAGGCGTCATAGACACCGGCTGCATCATGACAGGGTCCGCTCCATTTACTGCCCGTGCGACTGAGTGACGAGTCGTGTGGGAGGAGTTTAGACTCGGATCCGCTCAGAAACAGACGGCGTGCTGTTACACCACCATCGATGACGTTGATGTGCGGACTTTACTGAAGTTCAGGAACCATAATAATTAAGAAAACCACAAATTAAAATAACTCCCCAAATAACCCAGGCTGAAATTATGGTCTGTTCAGCTGATCTAAGCAGCAAATTCATGTTTTTAATCTGTATATATACATCATTTAAATAAAACAACAGTCAGTCTGGCGCCTTAGAATAACAGGCATTGTTCCTTTAAAAAGTTTTTTCTTTCCTCTTAACCACTCCTACTTCAGCGAGGCAAAGAAACTGCATGAAAATGCACTTTTTCTTTTAAATAAGCAAAATCTGTGTTTGTGCATGTTTTACATTCAGACTTACTCATTTACATTTAATCCCATATTTTAGTCAACTGAATCGACTGTATTTTAATCGACTAGAATATTATATTTTCGTTGACTAAAACTAATTGATTTAAATGACAAAATTGTGACTAAAACTAAACATTTTAGTCAAAAGACTATGAGGCAAACTAAATCAAACTTTGCTGTCAAAATGAACACTGCTCAGGTGTAGGTGAAAGTTTCTCCACGTGTTCGGTGTTTATTTCCCTCCTAACGGAGCTCAGAGAATAACACTGAGATTAAATCCCTCAGAAAGGACGAGTCTGCATCTCTAACTGGCTCTGATCCACCATGAACACGTGAACGCTGTGATGCACGTTAGTCTGAAAGTAAGACCAGCGGGTGGATGTTAGACTGCGGTGAAGAACGACACAGAGGAGACCCGCGGGAACAGAATCAGCTGTAAAACCTGGAATATGCTCATATGTGGTCGTCATCAACTGTCTTTATGAATTTAAGAGTTTTTTCTGCTTCAGGAAAAACTGAAGCAGAAAACCGGATGAGAGTTGGTGCATCATGACGCTGCAGCCTCCATCTGTGTGACATCATCTAATAATAATCCACCTTTAATGAGCTCTGGGATGTGAAAGAGCTTCATAATTTCCTGTTGAAGCATCAGAGTGAGAATCAAAGAGCAGAAATCAGACCAGTTCCATCAGACACCTGGAGGCTCCTGGAGGAGATCTGTAGAAAATAATTATTGTGTTTGACTAAACTATGAATATGAGACGCTGCTGTTTATCTGAAATAAACAGTTTTCCTGAAGCTTCACAGCCTCATGAGACATTTCAGAGTTTGAAATGTTTATTTAGATGAAGCTCAGTGAAGCTGGACCTTTAAGGTTTGTTTTCCTCCTAAAATGTTTTGTTTTCTACTGACGACATTAAAGACGAGCAGTTTTCTAAACCTCATTATTGTTCACAATAACTTCAATAACCATCGATGTAAAATGATCCAGAGAAAATCCTGAAACTGGATTAAAATGAGCTGCTGACAGCGAAGCTGGAAACCATGTGGTGCACCTGAACTTTTTACTGGTGCACCCAAATGAAGAAGTTAGGCGCACCAGTGAAACCAGTGCTGGAAGTTAGTCTGCAGCCCTGCTCCCACCTCTTATGATGTTTTTGTAAAATAATTTTCATGTGACAGTTATTTGGTCAGCATCCTCTCTCCGGTATCCAAACCACCACCAGATGATGGATCCTGGACTATTTTTCTTCCTCCTTTTCTTTATGAGTCGCTCTGCTGCAGCTACCTGAGCTCTGCTACAGAAGCTGCTACTGCCGGCAACATGACGTAGCACGTAGCACACGTGATGTATGTAACTAGGTGCGCTTGTTTTATGTCTCTGTGCAGAGCAGTGCAGAGAGACGAGGAGTGAGAAAACCCCGCCTGCAGCTAAAAGCAACTGAATACTCGAAAAAGAAACATACAGTCATTTTCTGTTTCTCACAGCTGACAAGCCGCAATATCTCGAGTACTTTGATTCATCTCCCCAGCCATAAATAAAGCTGACTTGGCTAAACGGAGGAGTCCTCGGACTCTGAGCTGGATCGTAGAGACGTTTCTGAGTCAGAAATGACAGAAAGGTCAGTGTGAGATGGACATTTGTGTCTGATCCAGGTCCTCAAAGAAGCTGCTGGACCTCCTTCTGTCTGAAGACAGAGTCCTCCACCAACATGAGACGGAGACGAGGACCAGACGGTCATGTGACCATCAGACCTGCTGCTGCTGTCCAGCTGATCATGTTTGTTTCTCTCAGTCTACCAGGTGGAGGTGGAGTCAGGGAGGAGTCTGTCCTGCTGCCCTGCAGAACCTGGAAGATCCTGATGCTGCATGGAGACGTGAAAGTGGAGTGGAGGAACGATTATAACTGGACGGTCCATGTGTATGAGAACGGTTCTGACCAGCCTGCAGACCAGGACCAGTTCTACAGAACCAGAACAGAGATGAAGGAAGACCTGCTGACATCTGGAGACCTCAGTCTGACTCTGAAACGTCCCACAGATAAAGACAGCAGCATCTTCACCTGCAGAGTCTCCAGCAGGGACGGAGACATCCTGATGAAGAAACAAGTTAAACTCACAGTCAGAGGTCAGTGGTTTAAATCTGATGTTTGTGTATTTTTCCATCAGCTGATCAGTTGTGATCAATACTGATCAGAGGCTGATTAGAAGGTGGAAGTGAAATGTGTGTGTTTGAGAGCAAATGTGACTGAATGAGTTCTTTAATGAGGAGTCGGTCTGGAAGCAGAGGATGAAGGTTCCTCTCTTCTTCCTCTGAAGGAGTCCCATGATCAGGACTTCCTGTATACTGGTTCCCAGTAGTGGACTTTGTGTGTGACAGGAAGCTTCCAGACAGAAGAAGGTCAGTGGTGAACATGTGTTTGTGTTCAGAGGAGCTTCTTCCAGCTCTGATCTGAGCTGCTTTCAAACGCGTCTGTTCATTGAAGCTGGTAAACTTTCATCTGTTAGATGATGTGAAGCTTCTAGAAGTTTCTCTGCTGGAAGAAGCTCCAGTATCTTCTACTGATGCTGGAGACCAGGACCAGGACCAGTTCTACCAGTAGACCAGTTCTACCAGTGTACCAGGTCTACCAGTGGAACAGTGGACCAGTTCCACCAGTGGAACCAGTTCTACCAGTGGATCCAGGTCTACCAGTGGACCAGTTTTACCAGTGGACCCAGTTCTACCAGTGGAACCAGGTCTACCAGTGGATCCAGTTCTACCAGCGGATCCAGTTCTACCAGTGAACCAGTGGACCAGGTCTACCAGTGGACCAGTTCTACCAGTGGACCAGTTCTACCAGTGAAACCAGTTCTACCAGTGGACCAGTTCTACCAGTGGAACCAGTTCTACAAGTGGAACCAGTTCTACCAGTGAAACCAGTGGACCAGGTCTACCAGTGGACCAGTTCTACCAGTGGACCAGTTCTACCAGTGAAACCAGTTCTACCAGTGGACCAGTTCTACCAGTGGAACCAGTTCTACCAGTGGAACCAGTTCTACCAGTGAACCAGTGGACCAGGTCTACCAGTGGACCAGTTCTACCAGTGGAACCAGTTCTACCAGTGGAACCAGTTCTACCAGTGGACCAGGTCTACCAGTGGACCAGTTCTACCAGTGGAACCAGGTCTACCAGTGGACCAGTTCTACCAGTGGAACCAGGTCTACCAGTGGGGCCAGTTCTACCAGTGGAACCAGTTCTACCAGTGAAACCAGCAATAACCAGTGGGGCCAGTTCTACCAGTGGGGCCAGTTCTACCAGTGGAACCAGGTCTACCAGTGAAACCAGCTCTGCCAGTGGAACCATGTCTACCAGTGGACCAGTTCTACCAGTGGACCAGTTCTACCAGTGAAACCAGTTCTACCAGAGGAACCAGTTCTACCAGTGAAACCAGTTCTACCAGAGGAACCAGTTCTACCAGTGAAACCAGGTCTACCAGTGGACCAGCTGTACCAGTGGACCAGTTCTAACAGTGAAACCAGTTCTACCAGTGGAACCATTTCTTCTGTCTGTCCAGCTCATCATTTTTGTTTCTCTCAGTTCCACAGGTGAAGGTGGAGTCAGGGGTGGAGTCTGTCCTGCTGCCCTGCAGAACCACAGTTCACCTGCCTGGAGACGCTAAAGTGGAGTGGAGGGACGGATACAAGACGGTCCATGTGTATAAGAACGGTTCTGACCAGCCTGCAGACCAGCACCAGTTCTACAGAACCAGAACAGAGATGAAGGAAGACCTGCTGACATCTGGAGACCTCAGTCTGACTCTGAAACATCCCACAGATGAAGACAGCAGCGTCTTCACCTGCAGAGTCTCCAGCAGGGACGGAGACATCCTGATGGAGAAACAAGTTAATCTCACAGTCAGAGGTCAGTGGTTTAAATCTGATGTTTGTGTATTTTTCCATCAGCTGATCAGTTGTGATCAATACTGATCAGAGGCTGATTAGAAGGTGGAAGTGAAATGTGTGTGTTTGAGAGCAAATGTGACTGAATGTTGGTCCTGAAACCAGCAGCTCAATGTGTGTGTGTGTGTGTGTGTGTGTGTGTGCGTGTGTATGTAGGTGTGTATGTGTGTGTGTGTGTGCGCGTGTGTGTGTGTGTGTGTCTGTGTGCATGTGTTGTGTGTGTCCGCGTGCATGTGTATGTGTGTGTGTGTGTGTATGTGTGTGTGTGTGTGTGTGTGTGTGTGTGTGTGTGTGTGTGTGTGTGTGTGTGTGTATATATGTATGTGTGTGTGTGTGTGTGTGTGTGTGTGCTGCTTCCTGCAGCATGGTGTGCTGAGGAGCCCCAGATCATCTGTGTGAGTGTAAATGTGAGTGTGAGGTTCATTTGTCCTCCACATGTGAGACTAGAGGAGGAAGAGGAGCAGAGTGATGAAGAGCTGGACTCTTCCTGATGAGCAGCATCCATGGTGTCCCTGAGGATGTGAGTGTGAGCTGCTGAAAGCTCAGCATGTTCCCACACGGATCTGCAGCAGCTTTCCTCCTCAACACGTCTGGAGAAAGCTCATCTGGAGGAGACAGCTGCTGGATTCACATCTGGACATCTGGAAGACTCCAGCTGGACTCTGATCCAGTCTGGAGTCCTCAAGTCCACCAGTCAGACTGAATGTGGACCAGCTGCTTCTGTCCTGCAGCTTCTCTACAACGTTGGACTCATTCAGGAAAGTCATGAACAGCTGATGATGTTTTCTTCTTCTCTCAGTCTGTCAGGTGGAGGTGGAGGAGGGGGCGGAGTCTGTCCTGCTGCCCTTCAGGACCACAGAGGACCTGCCTGGAGACGCCACAGTGGAGTGGGAGCGCTATGGACCATATATGAAGGTCCATTTGTATATGAACGGTTCTGATCAACCTGGAGACCAGAACCAGGTCTACAGAACCAGAACCAAGATGGATCCAGATCCTCTGAGAACTGGAGACCTCAGTCTGAGTCTGGAACGTCCCAGACGGAGAGACAGTGGACAGTACACATGTGGAGTCTGGAGGAGAGGAGATGTCATGAGATGGAAAACAGTTCAGCTCAAAGTCAAAGGTTTGTGTATTTGTGTGTGTGTGTGTGTGTGTATTTATATGTGTGTGTGTGTGTGTGTGTGTACATATTTATACATGTGTGTGTGTGTGTGTGACTGTCCTCTGTCTCCTCTGCAGGGACAGTCCAGGTCCAGGTCCAGGATCCACCAGAGGACATCAGGACCAGCAGCAGATCCGTAGATCCGACTCCTCTGATGGCTGATCAATCAGTGTGATCAGTTTGGTGATGATCTTTGATTATTGATCCAATCTGACTCTGGATCAGAGAGAAAACATGAGTGAAGGATGAAGAGAGGACTTGTTCCAGCTGCAGACTCAGTATTGATCAGTATTGATCAGTGATGTCAGAGTGATGTCACATGTTGTTGTTGTTTGTTTGGAGCGTTGGTGTCATGAAGGCGTCCTGCCGTAGATCCTGTGAAGTGTGACAGAGGCGTCACTCTGGAGGAAACTTCCAGCAGCTCCTCCATCATGGAGGATGTTCCCTCACTGGAACAGCTGGAGGAAGAGGAGGAAGCCCAGCTGATCCTGGAGGAAGGCTCTGAGCGGACAGCAAGTTCATGTTTCTACATGAACTAGAGAGTCATTCATGAATGATGAGACCAAGCCCCATTACATGTTGGATTTGCTGTCAGGATCATCCTGTCCAGCTGTTTCCTCACACCAGATCAGAGAGGACCAACAGTTCAGGAGTCTCCAGGTGTTCCTGACTGCAGCATCTGGCTGCTCGTCCACCCACTCCTTCGCTCCCTACTGTGGGTTCCTGACCAGCTCATGAACTCGCTGCTCGGGGTCGCTCACGACTATTTCTGACCAGTAAAATCGTGCATTCACATGTTTACAGACTTTTTAGTTCACCAGCCTCAGAAAAACACTGAACCTGCCAGTTTGCTTCTTTCATCTGACAAAATATGTCCAGTCGTCCTCAAAGTTATTCACACCCTAAAATTAAAGAAGGAAAAAATCAGTCGTCAGTGAAATAAGGTGAAACTGACAAAAGTAATAATAAATAGAAATTCTATGAAAATCATGACATTTGAATTGTGGTTTGAAAAAAGTCTTAAAAACAAAGAGAAAAACTAAAATAAGAAATGAAGCATGATGGGGCTCCTGAACTAAAACTTTGCTGTGCAACACTTTCAGGCATCACTGTGTAACCAGAGTCTCCACGTAGCTTCTGGTGGACCAGTTCTAGGTTCGGGGGGTAGTGTGACAACCGGGGCGCCGCCAGGAATTTAGGGCCCCATGAAAGACGCTCATATTGGGCCCCCTCCCTCAAAAAAAATCATGAAAAATGTAAAAGTGTATGAAGGAGTATTATTTACAGTTTCAGTGTGTTTTTTGTAGGACTGTCAGAAAATGAATCCAGATGAATCACTTCTATGACTTCTAGATCACATTTAGGATTAAAAAAGGCGTCTCAGCAGGAGTTCTGCATTTATCTTTAGTAGACTAAACTACTGAAACCCCGTCCTCATGTCTCCCTGATGTCCTTCAGACGGCGGTAGTTTAGTCCAGAATGCTGCTGATCCTCACAGGCTGACTTCTGAGTCCTGGACTACTCCCACATCTCTGGCTTGGTTTTAGCCTTTGGGTTATAAAACAAAAGTTCATGTGTTTCCTACATATAGCAGTGCTAATTAATAAAAATAATCTCTTGTTTGACAACAGGATTAATGAGGATTAAGATTCTGACAGCCCTCATTTTTTATTGTTCCAAATTTCAACAAAGGAAAACGATCCTGACATGAAAGAGTCGGTCATCTGACTGAGAGGACAAGTTCTCACAAACTTCTCCTTCATCACTTTTTCTGCCCATGTTCCTCTTTTATTCATTCATCACTTGCTCTGTCAGTCGTTCCCTTCTTCCTCCATTTCTATTCTTCTTTCTGGCCAAACCTGAGAGCTGAGAAATGTGAGCCAAGACTGTAACAGTAGTTACATTTATATAATGTACCAACAAATGACATCATCTAATGACATCACTTATCAGTGTGACCTCACAGCTGGATTGTAGACAGGTGTTTATGCTGCAGCTCAAATAAATGAACCGTCTTGAGAATGATCAGGATTTATCGACGTCTTTTAATGGCTGTAATTCAATCTGAATGTAAAAATCTAACTGAACTATTTAAATGGTGACGTTGATTTTAATCCAGGCTGCTGGAGGCTACTCAGTGTTTTTCATGTAACTGTATTATCCTGTGGCTACCTTTACATCCCCCGCTCCTCCCACCCCCCACCAACCAGGTATAAATGAGTGGAGTCAGTGAAGCGCTCCCCCCTCATATGTGTCCTCTGTTGTCATGTTATAACTTGTGAAGCAGCCGTCTGCAGCCGCACAGCTGAGCAGAAATGAGGGGACTGCTGCTAAACCAGTTAGACGCAGGACAAAATCAGTAGATATGAGGTGATGCAGTCCAGGAGAGTTTGTCATCCGTTTAAACTTCAGGTTTTTCATGAAAAAGCCGTGTACGAGCATGTGACTCTATCAGCAGCCGTACTTCAGCTGCATATGTAGGAGGGTGTTGTGGAGGTTTACATCAGGCTACAGAATGAACACAAATGACAAAGAAGCAGCTGCAGGAAAAGTGATCTTGTTCCTTCTCATGGAACCAAGCTGTCTTATTCACACAACACTGGTCTCTCTTTTTATTTACCAACAGCAGCATCATGTCTAGAAAGGAGAGGATTAAACTTTTAATATTTAACAAAGAAAGAGAGAGAGAGCTGCAGGAGAGCAGCAAGGAGGGAGAGGATGATGAAGATGGAAGCTCAGAGTCATGTTAACGGTTTAAAGCTCAGAAGTAGAACTGTTCCTTTAATCTTATTGAAATATCTTCAAACCTGTCCACATTTTAACAACACAAAGTAGTTTAGCTACTAAATCAGGAATAAAGCTGTTTTAGCTGATTATATGTTGCAGCAACCAGAACATATTTCTATGCTACAAGACTCACAGTAATCTTGTATTTACCTTCATCAGCTGTTATTAAGTCTGAAACATTTCCATTTTTGATTATTACAACTAT
>JALJCO010003452.1:0-20586 GCA_023101725.1 Atherinomorus stipes
CTTGAACCGGAAGAGCATTCTTCTTCTGCTGCTGCTGCTGAAATTACCCTGCGGCGTATGGACCAATCACCTGACTTTGTTCGCTCACACCCACCTCCACCTGCTGCTGTGGGCTCGGCTGCTAAAGCTAACAGCTTGCCTCGGGGAAATAATGGTTGATTTGTGCTTTTGATGTTTTTGATCGGACATTCCAGCATTGGATTTAATTTTCTAGGCCGCTAGTTGATCCTAACGATCAGCTAAATGTATGCTGCTATAAAACGTGATAACTGGAGGCCATCGGAGAGTTCTCGGGCTGGGCAGCAGCCTGGTAGCAGCACTTTCTCAGTGGTAAGTTCCCTGATTATTCTGTTTTGTTCGCTTTTCAAGTATATTTTGGGTGAGCTGGTGTAAGTTTATGTAAAATGAAGATAATGTATCACTAAAATGCAGCAATCCGCGGTTGATTTAACGTTGTTACGACCAGATACTTCACGTTTGTCGGTTGTCTCCCCCAGGTAAACAGGTGACAATACGCTGTCCCCAGCTGATACTCCGTCCATCATCGTGTTTGTCTGCGATCCAGAGAAAAGAAGAACAAGGGAAGATCTGGAAACGTTTGCAAGAAGACAACAAGCTAACGAGAGTTTTAAGTTCTCAGTACAAACAAAAACTTACAGATCTTTATTGTCATTTGTGGTGTCAATAAACTAAACATAAAGCAGCTGTTTCCTCAGTTATTGTGACGTTAGCTCTAAATATAATGTTAGGATGTATCTAATGTTTACATGGTGTTAACGTTATCTGAGTCTGTTTTCGTCTTTCACATGCAGAAAAAAAACCCTTAGGCCTACTTTTGTTCAGTCTTTTGGTTACATCCTGCATGGGTGGCAAAAAGCTAACTTGGCTGGGATTCTGCACCTATTTGTCATTTTATGTGTACACTGGAATATTTTTGACTGATATGTGGAAATATATAAGAGGAGGAAAATTTTATAAATGATTCAAGAAAACGATAACATGTTGATGGAGAGAAATCTTTGCATTTTTGCTGTTGGGTAAATTCCATCTTCATAAAGATAAGGTCGGACTCCCTCCAGCCTTACACATTTTCTGCATTACTCTATATTCAACTATTATAATTTACAATAATAATAAAAATTCTATCAAAACTAAGCCAGTCTCTTGACAAGCCGCATCCGTTTGTTAATTATTGAACTGAATGGTTTCTCTTATTATTACGGCAAAACTAGACTAAAGTGCCGCCGTGAGCTGAACTCTGGGTTATCTGTCAGACGCGCGTGTTCCAGGGAGTAACTCCAAAGACCCCTGTCAAAGCGATGCCGTTTATTCCTTTTTGTTTCAGATTATTTAAATGTCCAGCTTAATCAAAGATTAAAGCGTAACACGGGAAAGAAGACCGCACAAAAAATAATACGCGGTCACCAGAAATTAGGACACCCCACCGGGCTCCACCCCACTCCCTCGTCCATTCATCTTAACAAGCGCTGTGAATAAGGAGGTGCACCTTTCAAACCTTGTGACACACCCACCACCCAGGTGCTGATGCTGCGTTTCACCCGTCACCTACTGAATGAATATCCAACCGCCTAATAGCTCCTACACTTAGTTTGCTTCTGTAATACCAGAAGTCAGCTCCCCATGTTACACTATTTTGCATAGTTTTTGTTTGTAGGACAGTTATTTGGGTATTAAAGTTTATTTTAAAACGAGAGAGAGAGCGACTGCAACAGCTGCGGAGTGACGGTAACTTGCTGCTGGCTCTAGTTTAGGATGGATGGTGCTGGAGGATTTTACCTTTCAAAGCCTGTTCAGCTTTTACGTGGGCAGATTAGTCAGGTATATTTTAATAAATTAAATAAATTGCCTTTGTTGGTGCTCAAGACCATTATGATTTTCTCAAATCCTTGTTTACAAACTTTCAAAACTGCCAATAGATGGAGATGTTGCTGCCTTACCATGACATTTACAACAACTACATCAGTCGAAAATTGCACTTCACCAGAGGAGAAACAAAAGCCAGAAGTCATAAGACATTTTCTACATGTAAATATCTGGGCAGGGTGGCATCAGACCCTAGGATGTGGAAAGTGTCCCAAAGTATAATTTCCTTTTCATGTTACAGATAAAAACAGTAGATCCAGATAACACCATGTAAACATTAGATAATATCCTAACATTATATTTAGAGCTAACGCCACAATAACTGAGGAAACAGCTGGTTTATGTTTAGTTTATTGACACCACAAATGACAATAAAAGTCTGCAAGTTTTTACTTGAAATGAGAACTTAAAAACTCTCGTTAGCTTGTTGTCTTCTTGCAAACGCTCTTAGATCTTCCTTTGTTCTTCTTTTCTCTGGATCGCAGACAAACACGATGATGGACGGAGTATCAGCTGGGGACGGCGCATTGTCACCTGTTTACCTGGGGGAGACAAACTGACAAACGGGAAGTATTTAGTCGGGACAACGTTAAATCAACTGAGGATTGCTGCATTTTAGTGATGCATTATCTTCATTTTACATAAACTTACACCAGCCCACCCAAAATATACTTGAAAAGCGAACAAAACAGAATAATCAGGAATCCTTACCACTGAGAAAGTGCTGCTACCAGGCTGCTGCCCAGCCGAGAACTCTCCGATGGCCTCCAGTTGTTACGCTTATAGCAGCATCACATTTAGCTCGTCGTTAGGATCAACTAGCGGTCTAGAAAATTAAATCCAATGCTGAAATGTCGATCAGAACATCAAAAGCACAAATCAACCATTATTTCCTGAGGCAAGCTGTTAGCTTTAGCAGCCGAGCCCACAGCAGTAGGTGGAGGTGGGTGTGGAGCTAACAAAGTCAGGTGATTGGTCCATACGCCGCAGGGTAATTTCAGCAGCAGCAGCAGAAGAAGAATGCTCTTCCGGTTCAAGCCAAAGCAAGATTAAGAAATGAATATTTGGCCGTATTTTATTTCCCGACTTTGTAAAAAATAAACTCTTTAATGGAAAATCAGATAAAGGTTCGTTTTCTCCGTTTTTTCGATTTCCGATTTCAAAACGAAAAACGGGAAAATAACTCGTTTACCGTTTTTTGTCTACTATCTTCCAAACGAAAATCGGAAATAGGTTGGATCCTCGTTTGTCGTTTTTTTTTGATATCAAAACGAAAACGAATGGCCGCGAGGCACACTGACCGAGCAGGTATGTTGGGAATGCGTGGGCGCCATGATGCGCATGTAGATGTGACGCCATAGCAGCAAGTATTTTCCAGCCCTTAGACTTGCAAAAAGAGAGAAATCCATCTCAAACCGCACCTTTGGGCCTTTACTCTTGTGCAGTGGTGAGTTTGAATGCAACTCCCCTCTCCCCCTGTCTGTAGTTCACTCTTTAGCTTTGTTATGGTCTGGTCAGGACATTTCTGGGTGGAGATTTCTGTTTATATGGCCAGCCAAAGACAGAGCTTAGGGCATGACGCTGTGTGGGAATAAGCTCATGATTGGAGCAGACACCAGTCACTCGAACTCTCAAAGGAGAAAAAAAACAAAAAAACGGCGGATACACTGACGAAAAGGTAAGAGTTTTAGATATAGTGCATATTGGAAAACCAGGGTTAATATTGGTTTAGCTTTTACCCACTTCTGAGCTCCGAAGGCGAGGCTTGAAGCTGAATAGGCTGAAGAACGAGGCGGCCATTAGCCTGAGAGGGGAGGGGCGCTCAGTTTGAATACTGTTGTTTGTAAACAGAAACAGTGGGGGACTTCGGACTCTACCTTTAAGCTGCTTTCAGACATTGTGGAATATTTGCGGTAAAGTCCATCTGCTCTTTAACCGGTGTTGTCTTTTAAAACATATTGCTTCCTCACGGACTTACTGGGTCTCGGCTACATTCAGACTTTAGAAAATGTTGCGGATCGATTGTCACATCCACTGTACAGCAACAGCCATCATCTCATTTTTTGATGTTTCTCAATTCCTAGTTTGCGTACTGCGTACTCGTGTACTTGCGAGTACAGACTTGTGGGTACGTACAGATGTGGGCATGAAAAAGTTCTACCTTTTTCTGCCAGAAGTGCGGTAATAGTGCACTATTATTGCACCATCACTGACTGAATGATTTCTTTTTCTATGTTTATTTTTTCTAGCCTCGATAGTAAGACTTTCAATACAACTGAATGACATTTCAACATTATTTTAGACAGACAAATGAAAAAAAAAATGAAAAAGGGGGGAAAAATAAGGTTTTTAAGGCTCATAGTCCATCAGACGCAGTTCAAATGCAAGGCGTTTTTTCACTACCTACGTGTTTCATGGTCACGTTAATTCTGAGTTGTGATGAAGGTTATCCCTGATCCATATGAATGTAACAATGGTTGCATTTCACTTGTGCATCTTTGCCTGCTTGTTTGATTTCTCTCACGAAAGCAGAACTTCAACAAAGTGGAATATGGCATTCCTTATACACTTGTGTTTTATTTGAAGTCTATTGTTATTCAGCAAAATATCTACATTAAGAGTTTTTTTACAATAAGTTAATAGCCCCCCATTTATTCCAGTCTAAGTCACTGTGCAATACTGATATTATGTATGTTGATATTGCAACACTGTTGTACTTACTGTATATTCTGCAGCCCTAATCAAAGCTTAACTTCTGCTTATCAAATGTTTGTATTTGATCTTTTCTAGAGCAGAAGTTGGTT
Source organism: Atherinomorus stipes (assembly GCA_023101725.1). Taxonomy (NCBI): domain Eukaryota; kingdom Metazoa; phylum Chordata; class Actinopteri; order Atheriniformes; family Atherinidae; genus Atherinomorus; species Atherinomorus stipes. The sequence goes on from JALJCO010003452.1 coordinate 4,689, forward strand.
TAATAGCTATCCATAAAAGTTACAAAGGGGATTTAAACTTGACTAAGGAAGGAAAAGAAAGATATTTTAGTATGAAAAAAGGCGCTAATGAACCCCCAAAGTTAAGCAGTGTGGAATAGACATGCTACTTGAGGGTACATGTTATATTTCCATCTATGAGCTCTTTTCTGGCTAATTTACTCAGATGACACTAATAAGTCAGAGGAAATTTCCTCCTGCTTTGAGAAGATGGTGACATATACATGGTGAAAATTTGACAAATTGACTTCAGCCATGCCACATTATCTGAGCCACTTAATTTCCACATGCAGCTCACAAAACACAAGTTACCTGCCCTCATCCACAGTCTTTCTTAAAACTGCCTTATGGGTCTGACCTTTTCCACCATATGGAATGTCCAAATTATCCAGGGTTTTGTAGCCATGTTTCTTTCCCACCTCCTCTTTTTTTCCTCTTCAGATAAGGAAAACTGCAGAACTCCAAAGCCCCAGTCAATTCCATGGCAGCCAAGTCATGCATCATATTTTGAGTGTATGGATTTCTGATATCTCGGTACAGCAGTCAAGATGATGTAACCGATATGGACTCTGAGCACATATCAAGTTGATTTCTCGAGGATATTCAATATGGCTGCCATGAGCCATTTGAGTAGATTATTAAAATAGATTCCAGCATATACCTCGAATTGCACTGTGTAATTTTAAAAGTACTGCTGGGGTTAATTGAGTGCAGGGTGCCATTGTTCAGCACTATGAAAGAAAGAAACAGATGAATAAGGGTTCGGTGAGACGCTCCCACTGCTGTCATTTTGCATTCCTGCTGAACAGAGCACTGCCTGCACAGCCATAAGACAATGGATTTCCCCAGAATACTTAGGTGGTACCAGGAGCACAGAGATGGAAATAGCACTCGGTATAAGCTTTGATTTAAGTCATGTGCTCAGGATTCGAACTAACTCAGTTACTTGGTCCAAATAGAAGAAAGTTACAGGCTTAACAATTAAAAATTGAGTCACTACACCTAATTAAATAAGATTTAAGCCACACGATGTGACAAAACACTAATTTCCATGGCTCTCCACATACAATAAGTCCAAGCGTCATGTTTCCTTTAGACATCAAGATAAGAAAACAAGCACGGAAGAGGAAAACTAAATTAGTCAAACTAAACTTTTATACTGCCAAATCAACATTTAGCTATTACCTGGTAATTACACATGTACTGTAATGAGGGCTCTGTGTTTTAATGCAGTAAAGAAAGAAAATTCTGCCTTGGCGTTTTTCATGAGACCTGACTCCATCAAAAATAAACTTAAAGTTATACCGTGTAACTTTTGACTCTGATATTAAGCCAAAAATGAGCAGTATTAGAGGATTTTTCGGGCCAATATACAGTGACTGATGCGCGTCAGCACTCTGAGCAGGCTGCCCTCTGCAGAAACCAGACATTGTAACTTTGGAGAGGCGGGCCGTCGATGTAAGTGCCGTAAAGCAAGTTGATTTACGGCTCCTCTTCCCGTAAACACAGAAAGCTCTGCTTGTGCTACTTTCTCTAAGCTTAGTCATGGCGGAACAAAGTAAAAAGGTGAAAGTGATGTCTGAGCAGGCCAGAAAAAAAAGAGGCAAAGGGATCACTGCAGATCAAAAACACGAGTGGACATTGGAAAAGAATTCAGTCATTGGAGATTTCTGAAACAGCAGTGTGGAAGCAAAACCCACTACCACACCATGGTATCATTAGACTGGTAACTAAGTTTGGCTTTTGTGTAAACATACGAAGATGTGATGCTTTTCTTCTTTTTTTTCAGTCAGTGTTTATTCAAAACAACATCAATTAGAGCCGTATAAGCTGCTTGTAGTTTCCTGTTAGCGAAACGCAGCTAGAATTACTATAGACCAAAGCTAACGTGACTCCCTAAACATTTTGCACAATTGTGGCTGGTTTGCAGCAATAAATGCGTTCTCTGTAATTCATATAAATATCAAAGAAGTAACAGAACGATCAGCGGTTTGTTTGGTTTAGTTGTATGGTTTTCATACGCTGTTCAGAAGGAAGCAGAGACACTGTAATGTCCCATAAGCTGAGCTAATCCAGACGTTCTTTTAACAAACGTTAGTTTTGCCAAAACTACAACTTGGTTTTGTGGCCGGTTTTGATTGCGCATTTATCTTTGCATTGTGCATTTGTGTATGTGATGTTTCAGCTATGTACGTAAACATATATAATTAGAAACAGTTAGAGGTGCATGCCTCTGCCAGGGGCATATCCTCCAATGGTGAAAAATCCTTTAGAAAATTCTTGAATCTTGATGGACTCGTCTATTTCAATATCCAAACACAGGAGAGGAGATTTAAATTTGCGTCTAAATTTGCCGTGAGGCCTGTGAGACGTTGGCGCCATTTGCAGGTTTAGCGCTCTAGTGGCCAAAAGTTACAGGGTATAGCTCTAAGGACTGAGTCCCATGAAACACGTTAGATTTGTACACACACTCTGGCGTTGTGCTGGGCAGTGTTGGATAAAGTTTGAAAGTAAAAAATAATCCAATTACAAGATCATCACATTTAGAAATAGATATAGTCCTTTGAGAAAAAAAGTAAGCAAGTTTTTTGTACCAAATCTAATGATTTTACTTCCATTATACAGATGCAATATTCCTTTAATTGTGCTTTATTAATGATTATGCTCATAAATCAACATAAGAAATAAAAAATGTGGGACCATGCTGATAACTTAACAAAATGTTGAGATTTTTTTATTGATCTTAAAGATGGCGACTCTACCATCATCCTTAGCACTTAGTTCACCATTTTAACTCTTGACGGATTAAAATTAATTAATCATAATATGAATATCAGTCTTACAGAAATCATCATCATGACGGCTTCACAGTGCAGTTTTTGCCAAATTTAAAGGTAGCCATGGTTGGATCACTGTTCCAACACGTTACTAATTACCACTCTGCACCCAACACTAGAGGTGAGCCCATACTGGGGAAGTCTAACCCTGGGGACATACTGCATGCGGAAGTGCACTGAAGCGCAGCAGTTTCATTTCGGCGCCCTTGTTAACAGGCGGTGTCGACCACATCAGGCGCTGTGCGCTTCGGTTTGCAGGGGATTTACTAAAAGTGAAGGTGCAAAATGACTGCATGTGCAAGCGTGTTGGAAACGCCCCCCCCTTTATAAATGAGAGTTTTGTGTGTTAAATTGTGTGTTTAAATGTTAAATTTTGAAAATCACCCTTCCCCCTCTGACAGGACTGTGTAGGCAAAGTAAAGTTTACTTACTTTTTACAAGTTGATTAACATAATGTGTACACTGAAAAAAATGACCTTATAATTGTGAGTTATACTTGCAATTTAAAATTAAGTTAAAAATATACAAACAAATGCTAAGTAGCATTTAATAAAATTATGCCATTTTTGAGAAAAAAAACAGTGTACAAAACTCTTGTGGAATTTACTTTTCACATCAAAGTGACTTTTACAAGGCCAAAAAAAATTTTTTTTCAGTGTATTGGCTTCCATATTTTTATGAACTGTAGAGTAAAATGATTGTTGATTAATTTTGGAGACATCTGATGTAGATTTGATTAAAATTCAATAGAAACTTTTGCATCTGTATGAATATAGCTGCACTTTGAAGTCCTTTGAATCAATTCTGCTGTAACCCTTTTTTCCACCTGTGCAGCTTGTGCATGCGGTACCATACAGTAATACCTGGTGTTTTTGCACAACTAAATTTCAACCATGAGCTGGCTGATGAGTTACGCTCACTTTGCCGTATATCTGACAGCAGCTAGCTTTACCGCAGTCAATTTATGAGGACATAGATCAGAGTTAAACAAATGAAAGTGTCTGCAACCTCGAACACGGTTCCTGGCATTTATTACACACAACATGTGCACTCTGTGGCACAATGCCAATGGCTTGCGCAGCCACGTGATCCAGTGATCCTGTCCAGCCGCTAAAATCCAAGTTAAATGGGACATTGGCAAAAGGAGAAATGAGAAGACACAGTTAATGCCAGGTTTAGGTATCATTATACAGTGGCCGCAAATGTTCTGTTTGGTTTTGTCCAGAATATTTAACACCAGTGTTGGGCTAGTGGTCTTTGCTAATGCTGATTGTTATTGAATTCAACAACAGAACAAAATACGTTGCCCTCACTGCTCATTAAAAATGTTTTTGAATCAGAGTTGGGCGCGTGTCCAGCACCGTCCCCTTAGAAGCTGGAGCTGCCAGTGGTCACCTGCTTTACAGATGTACTAAAAATACATGCAACAAAACACCCACGCAATTTTTCTCTTGGTTGATGAATTGTTTTGCGAGTGCTTAATCAATAAATTTACATTTTCTACTCCCAAAATGCGCACAATTGCAGGTAAGTGCCCCATATTGCATATTCATTGCAGCAGATGTACTATCCGGATAAGACGTGCTACAGTATTTAGCACCTTTGAAAGACGCAACTCTGCATACAAGCTGTTAGTAGACCTGCTTGTACATTTTTTTTTATTTATTTTTTGCGCGTGCTATGAGATTGCTCACATTTTATATACACGCAAACCTTTGATAGATCCGGCCCCTAAGACTGTTTAGTACACACACACACAGACACACACGTCTAGATAAAATGGATCTTCCCATGCTTGTCCTTGAATTTGTTTGTTGGAAATATTTTGCACTGGGGAATCATTAAGTGCTTAATGACCCTGACAGTAATAACTCTCAGGGTCCAGGAACATGAAGCCCTTCCCCACCATAAGGTCAGCTGACGCACAATGTACCCCAAATGTTAAATTAATCTCTAAATAAGTTACAAATGAAACTCTAATGCCATCTTCCAAAAGGTGACAAACAAAATAGTCACCTAAAATCCACCAGCACCCCTTAGCAGCAAAACAACAAGCTGAGCCAAGGAAACATCACCCCCTGCCAGCACAGCCTCTGACCTTTAGAGTCCACCAACAATGGTTAATGGGGCTATTACACTTTGTGTTGGTTTGGAATATGTAGCAATATGTAGCAAGTCTTGCAATACCAGGGGGAGGTAGCCCATTGAGGACAAGTGAATCAGTACGAGTGAGTAGCAGAGCATTGGAACCAGGTTCAGAGGTTTATTAAAGAAGATTTGAAATAAATACCTTTTCAATGTAATGAGCGCCATTTAGCATTTTTTGATAAAAGTACGATGGATCCCAAAAATCATTTTTCCAGGGAGCTATGGCCAAGAAGGCAGCTTAAAACAATATCTAATGTAAATGTTCACATTAAAAGTTTATTTTTAGTCAATAGTAGGCTATGATACAAAAGTCCTGAAATTCCTAAATCTCTTCAGGTGAAAACACACTTTAGAGTAAGCAAAGAGGCTAGTGATTAGTGGAAGCAGCACTTCACAATGAAATTCTTTCTAGTTTGTCATGAATTAATAATTTTGTCTATCAAATTGCTGTTTGTGTTTATAACTTGACTTTGTTTGCTTTACAGTACTATAAAAGCATCTACCATCAACACCTCTTTCACTCATGCTCTAAAAACTGGTAACAATGCAGACCTTGGGCCTCATGTGCCAAAGAGTTGTGTGGATTTCCTACTGAAACCTATGTATCTGCAATCAAACCCTGAAAACGTTGCATGCACAAAAATTTTCAGATGTATGAACCTGTGCGTACGCATGGATCCAAGCACATTTCCTTTGTAATCAACGTGGAATTGAGCGCACATGTTCGAGTACTTTATCCCTCCCTGCACTGCAAAAACTCAAATCTTACCAAGAATATTTTACTAATTTCTAGTCAAAATATCTCCTCACACTAAAAATAAGACAAATCAGTTTCACACAGAAAAACATTTCAGCGAGATATAGGAACTTGTTTTAAGGCAATCCATCTTATTTCAAGAAATCTTATCAAGAAAATTTCACTTGTTCTATTGGCAGACATTTTTTTGCTTATCACAAGCAAAAAAAAAAAAAAAAAAGCTTTTTAAAACTTATTTTCAGACCAGCCAGTTGTCATTATTGGACAGTAAATCCCTTCGGCCTCTGAATTCACATTCTCTGCATATCGCATAATTTCTACTGCCTTCTTCCGTGATTGACAGCCTGTTTTTGCACCACTTTTATATTCACTCATGTAATTGCAGACACAGGAGTTAATTGTTCATGAAGACTGTTTGTTTATGTGTCTGACCCTCACATCACTCAGTCTGGGGACTGATTGTCTTCGCATGGGCTTCTCATAACAGCAAGAAACATTTGTAGGCTAGCCATGAAGTTGGATGAAAAGCAATCGTACAATTCCACAGTCATTTCATTCTTGATACATCTCAACTTTACTGGGCCAGACAATGATTGTACCCTTTGAGCCTTTGTGGTCCAGATATGTTGAATTTTGAAAACAGCCCCTCCATCTCTGACAGGACTGTGTGAGCAAAGTAAAGTTTGCTTATTTTTTACAAGTTCATCACGTAATGAATACACTGAATACAAATTACCTAATAATTGTGACTTTACCACAAATATTCCACAATGCAAGTCTGAACACAAATTAAGAGCATTATTAAACTTTTACAGATATTTACACTGTAGGGTCAACTAAGGTTAATTTTGCATTAAGTCTCTCCAGAAAGTAAAAGTCAGTCCAATCTTGTCTTATCTCCTGCTCTGTGTCCCGTTCTTCTTGGGTTTCTTTGCTAAATCAACACGGTGTACGTCCAGAATGGCCACATAGAGTGATTTACAAGCTCATTGTGTGGAATAAATGTTCTTACGCTTTAGCAAAAAAAAAAAATTATCATTTCCGACATGTTTACTGCTCTTATATGAGTTTAAAGATAATATTCTATCTTTTGGTTTCTTTTATTCAAATAAAATACATGGATGCGGATCCATTTGAGTCAATGTTTTAAAGTGAGGATTAAAGAGGAAGCTTACAACATTACGTTTTACCTGCTCTTCAGAGAAAAGAGGTGTGATAGAAGACAGTTTTATGATTATCCCAAAAATATATATATACTTTACCATCTGTGCACAGAAATTTCAACTGCTTACATACAAACAGCAGAAGCTGAAAAGAATATATTTTATGAAAACATCTGTCAGCTTTTAATATAAATGCTTACCTTTGTAGTCTGCCATGGTGACGGTTGTTTTTAAGTCGGGAAACAAAAACATTTCCTAATGGCTTCCACACACACCCACAGCCCACCCACCCCCTTTTTGGGTTTTCTTTTTTGTATGAAGGATGCAGCTATATACTTCAACAGCTTTCAAACGCACTTTATAAAAACATTATTGCTTTAGCAGCAAAGCTGGTTGTGTCCTAACATTTCATTTTCCCCTCCATTAACTTTTTTCAAGTTATAAAAACAACTCAAGTTCTTGGAAAGCAGATTTGTTTTTAACTGAGTGCTGCCAAAGAGAAGGCAACATTTCCAGCACATCCTAAAATGTAGGATGGCACAAATACGAGCTCACAAGTCAAAGGCTTTGGTGTTAAATCCTGCCAAGGAAGTTAGAGCTCAGGTAAGGCTACGGGAGGATAGACTCTCAGCAGCAAAAATCCAACTTTTATTTCCTTTCATTGGAGAAGTGCGAGGGTAAGCCCTCCATTGCTCCTCTCTCAGCTCAAGAGCAGATATTTCACCTTTGAAGTTTTTTACTTTTCTTGACAGTGTGCATTCTCTGCTCAACACCCGGTTTTATTTATATAAGGTCTGCTTAACCCGGAGCACAGCAGGAGAGGTTTGGATGTGAACCGGGCAGCATGAAATGCTGTACACTTCTTCTCACATAAAGTGCTTTCAAATCTCATGTGCTTCTACTCGCAGTCGTGCACCAGCAGGTGGGAAAGGTTGAGTGAACCAACAGAGGAGGGTGGGCAGGAAAGACAGCTCCACAGCAGGATGCCCTTCACTTCAGCAGACTCAGGTAGAACTGCCTGGGAGAGGAGAAAAAGTTCGCGGGGTAAGGGGAGTACTGGCTACAGGGAAAAGAATCATCTTATCTGACTTTTGATAGCACAAGTAAGAGGGGTTGCAGTAGGGGAGTAAAGTGTTGAAGTGTCCTTGGTGGTTGCAAAATGTTTAGCTCACCTGTCATCCCACGACTCATTTACTCTCACTCTAAATAGCCACTTCAGCAGCTAATACATTGCCCTGGGGTGAGTGTGGCTGCTGCTGAGTGCAATATTGTGTTTCTGTTTGCTTTTAAAAAAGGCGAGCGAGAGCTGGCACCACATTAAAAATAACAGCCACTCCTTTTCCACTACATAATTGCTGTCCAAGGGGGTGGGCAGGGGGAGTACAGGCAGAAAAGAGAAAGAAAAAAAAAGAGTATGTGAGGCAAGATATCATTAAGTGATGGATGCACTGAGAGAATATGGGGAAGGAGTGGACCAAAGTCACTCTCTGAACTCCCACAGGGTGCTTATGTTAGTGGGAACTCCATTAGCAACGATTAAAAAGCCATCGCACTAACAGCTTGTGAACTAAATAATCACAGGGTCCCGTTTCACTCGTGCCGTCCTCCCATTTTCTGATGAGCCAGGAGTGTTGTTTGCTCTCACCTTGTGGTCCCATTTAAGGACCCCGTAATTGCTTATTTTGTACACTTGGGGGAGAGGCTTAGATGGGAGTTGAGTTGCACTGGCTGTCATTAAAGCCTGTGGGATGTTTTGCACCATTCATCTGAGTTTCCTAACTGATCTCTTCAAAATAATTTAGAGGAGAGACATGCCTCATATGTCCCTCATATATCATGCTTCAAATGACATTTCAATGACATCTGCTATTTCTTTTGGTTGCATTGATAACTGTGGATAACTGAGAAGAGTTCATTTTTTTAAAAGGCAGCATTTGCATATGGTAGATTCAGATTAATGCCACATACTGCAAATATGGAGCCTCAGCATATACGGCTTAATGTTTTGGGACTTGGCCTTTTGTGTTTGTTTGTGTAATGTTTTGTGCACTCATGTTAGTTGTGCTTTCTGCCCATATTTAGTTCTCTTTGTCTATTCTGAGCTACTGTAAAACAGAAAGTAAATGAATTGCTTTTGGTTCATAAAGTTTAATCTCTCATCCAAAAGTCTCAGTGGAAAACAGTCATTTTTAATTAACCTTAATAATGAAAATCATGGCTCTTTCTTTTCCTCCTTAATCCACTCAAGTCTAAGTTTCTACTGTAAGTTTAGGACCTTGTATAGAGTACTATTGTATGGAACTGTCACAAAAGTGGCAATTTAATCAAAGGACTCAGTTAAACCACTCACGTACTCAGCTATATGCAGATATTATCGGGCAGTGTTTGTTTCATCCATGAAAACCAGAAAAAGTATTGACACAACTGTCAACAAAGGAAAATGAAACATTAAGCAAAAACAGTTTGATCCAGTCAGACCATGAACTCACAGACTGACTGGTTCAGAGCGTCATGGTGACAACTGGTTCTTTTGCATTTTTTGTGAACTATACTTGGAACTAGTTCTAGTGAAATGTGAACTTGCACAACACTGGTGATGCTGAACATGATGTAAGCAATAGCATCCTATAACACTACTGATTTATTTAGCAACAAGGCTCCTGACTCCTGATCAAATATTTATAACCGCGTGTAAAATTTTCAGTTCTGATTCTTCTTTTTTTTTTAACGTCTCCCTCAAAATTCTGATAACAAAGCTCGTCAACTTTATGTATGAAGCACTTTTTAAAAAAGTGTTCACCAAAAGTGCTGCACAAATGCTAAAAATAATACCAAATAAACACATGCTAGAAACTGCAAACTAAAAAAGCACCCATATGGACCTATCTCACAATAATAAAGAATCCTACAAAACATTCCTGGGTCCAGATGAGGAGGTGAAAAAACTCTAGAATAAAGTCTGGCCTGGTGAAAGCCCAGGAAAACTTGGCAAGCAGTAACACCAATGGGAGCAACATGAGAACCTCCATAATAACATCTGTGATGGTACTGCAGAGAGAACTAAAAGACAGGAGCAGCAACAGTAAGATAAAAAGTCAGAGCTTCTCAACATAATATCCACTCAGAAGTCTGTAGAAGAGAGAGAGAGAAAAAAAAAAGAAAATTCTCCAGACAGAGCTTCCTGAGGAGAATAGAGACTCTAGGAGATCTGATGCTGAAATAATAAGAAGAGGTGAGATGGAAATCCCTCCATGCTCCAGCATTCCTCAGCGTCCATGCTGAGGAATGAGTGCAACCTTTTACCCTCACCTCCCTCCTCTCTTTCCCCTCCTCACCTTTACGTCAAGGTCAAGGTAACTTTAATAGTACCCAAGGTTTGTTTTGCAGTAACAGGAGAAGCCATCCTTGGTCCAACCCCCCCCCCCCCAAAAAAAAAACCAGAAACAGAAGAACAATAGAAAATACACAATCATATGCACCAAACACCAAACAGTGGCATATTTTGGTTTATGCCAGTCTTTTAAAAAATGTCAGTCAGTCAGTCAGGTTGTGTGAACCCACCACCCGCGCTCATAGTCGACCTAATTCGCCCGCTCCTGGGACCACGGCTAGTGCAAGGGTGGCTTCGGGCGTGCTTGCGACTGGTCTCGGAATGCGGCGCAAGTGATGAGGTGAGCGCGCAACAGCTTTGGAGCCGACCAATCCCAGAGTAGTCCACTTTTTAAAAAAATAAAAAACTAAACAGGTATCCGTAGGCAGCTGTACCGTTGGGATATCCTTCTTATTAACAGTGTTATATTAAAAATAACAAAGTTGCGGCCAAACTGTAAAGTTTAGTATCATCTTGTTTGCTAGCTACTAATGTTTTTAAAGGTAACATTAACGGGGTGTTCACAAACACTGAACCAAATTACCAACAAAGGGCTGAAAGGCTAAATGTTAATGCTAACGTTTACTGAGCGGAACCTGCTGTTCAGCGAAAATATCTGCGTATAGTACGGACTTCGCGGTTCAACAGAATCAATCTGCGGCGTACTCAGGTTTGTCCGGAAATCCGGGCACATACAGTACATGACAACATTAGCTGTGTTGAAATCATCCACTCATCCACTCACTTCCTATACCCTACATAGTGTATATGATGTAGTCACTATATCATGTACACTATGTAGGCAACGAGAGGAGATTTCGGACACTACATGAGGTGACGTCACAAAACCATTGTGATATACGGGAGTACAATGTCGGGTACATCGCTTGTACACTTACTTTCGCGGTGCATTGTGGGTATTTTGTAGTGTGGACGGCGGTGTAGTGGACGAAAAGTAGTGAACAAATTGAACAACACTACAAAATGGCGTGCTCACTATATAGTGCACTACATCCGTGATAGAGAGCGATTTCAAACACAGCTATTGTTGTCAGGCCAGTGTCTCGTCTTCAACACCTCCATTCACGTGTTTTTGTTTACAGCCCGGCTGAACATGGACCGTCTCACTATCCAGTTGCAAAAATGATGCCAACGCTCCAGATCTATAGAACGGCGGCTGGGCGTGGTGATTAAAAAGCATATGTAAAACGGAGCCGTATAGTTAAAGATTGACACATTGTAACATTTTTCACTGCCGCGACAGCACCTGGCTCGACCCAAGTATGTGTGAAACAAAGCCCAATCGCGGTTATGCCACAAGTGGACGTTAGCTTCACCAAGCTGCACTAGCTAGCAAACTTTGTTTGACTAAACGCCACAAATGTAAAAATAACAAGTGTATGCGATCTACCAAACTCTGGTAATGAGAACTGCTTCTGGCATTGACTATAATTTTCATAAAACAAAAAATGACACATCAGTAGATGTAAATGTTAAATACCCACTGCTGAAGAGTTTGTTGCCATCCTCGGCTCCAGCCAGAGTCCGCTCAGATGCTCGTCAAAGGGTCAATGTCATGTGACCGAAGGAGTATGCTTTGATTGGCTGAATGCTGGTTTGATGTAATCCAGGGTTGACTTGTTAGCTTGGAGGCCCGGATGTTAAAGTGGAAAGCAGATTTTTTACCGAATTTGACCTGTTGAATTTCGGCATCTGAATTTTTGTCCTTTGATTTTTTTTTTTACTTGAATTTTTTCCTTTGTAATTTTTTTCCTTCAGTTTTTTTCCTCTGAAGTTTTTAACTTCAAATTTGTTCTTTGTAATTTTTAACTTTGATTTATTCCTTTGTAATTTTTTACTTCAGTTTTTTTCCTCTGAAGTTTTTAACTTCAAATTTGTTTCCTTTGTAATTTTTAACTTTTGAATTTTTTTCCTTTGAAATTTTTAACTTCGAATTTTGAATTCTGAAATTTAAAACAATGAAAAAACGGTAGCGAAAATATAATATTGAAAAATTAAAGAGTTTAATTCAGATTTTAAGAAATCGCATTTGTTAATTCGCTGCATAAAATTTTGCTCTTTGATATTCAAAGGCTTATAAATTTCAAAATCCGATGGAACAGATTTACTTCCATACTGCCCCATCTATGCCATTTTACAGGAGGAACACCGAAGGGCGACTCAACATAATATCTAAAAAGTGATGCAGAAACTTTAACATGAGTAAATGCACATATAAACTCCTAGAAATAAGGTCCAGGTTGAAAAAAAAATAAAGTTATCCTGTGATAGAGTGATACACGCTGAGGATGATGCTGATGTGGTAGGTTCTTTTGACAGAGCTCCAGTCAGAGAGATGGGCATGGAGAGGATGTTGCCAAGCACACTTTATTTGAAGCTGGTATAGAATGGTAAGTTGCTGGCTGTGTTTACACGTATTTCAGTTTCAATAGGTGTGTGTGGTCTATGAAAAACAAGATACAAGATATTAATAATACGGTATAAATATACATAAATCTTGATTGGACAAATAAACATTTGTAATATCCAACTAGAAATGTGGATATCTAGTCAATTACAAGAAACAAGTAGTATTTCAACATAAAATCAAGCCATAGAAAGTGTTTATGGCTCTGTCCAAAGTCGGGGGCTACGGTCTTATAAGGACGCGTCCTACCCAGTCTACGTAGGGCGGGTCCTACGAAGGTGATGTAAGTGAAAGAGTAACTGTGTGGAATTTGGACGGTTGCCGTCCTTCGTTGCCCCCTGCACCGACTTGGCAGGTGGGAGCCACGGTCCGAACAATGGAGTGCACTGATTTTTTGAGTTTTGCCATTTTTTAATGATTATAGAGGAGATACAGCAGCTGTATCGTCGTCGCCGGAATATTTTATTTCTCCGGCAAAGAGAAAATCAAATCCAGTTAAACTTATTTCATCAAGTTTAAAGGTGCCATGACATCAAATTTCACTTTTCTGGGGTTTTGGGGGTATAATATGATCTGTTGTGCACTGATGAAGGCCATGTGAATGTCAAGAGTGAGAATCAAAGTTCCTGTTTATGGTCTGTCAGCTTTTGTCTCTCTGCTCAGAAACAGTTGAATCAGACAACAGGCTATCATTCTACGTAGTTCCTGTCATTCTACGTAATTTAATTGCTCCAATAAGAGCACACTATCAAGTAAACAGCGCCCCCCCCTCTCTCTCCTAACGGCCTATGCCGTCCGCTCCCCTCCCCTCCCTGTCTGATTCAGCTTCGTGTAAGGAGCTAGTAGTAACTTCTGTGCAGTCAGGTCTGGATTTTCAAACAAATGGATTTAAAAGAAAACTTCTGCAGCAACACTGAGGAGGGGGCCACAACCTTGTCATTACCTGTAAGTTTATTTATTTTCTAAATGCTGTCTTGTCTGATAAACGTAGCTCACTGTCTGGATTGTTGCTAGCAGTTAGCCTTTTAGCAAACTCCGATTGCAGCTTGACCTAGATTCTCCACATAAGGTCATAGCGAAATAAGGTGTAGCCAATCAAAATGAAGTCAACTTGGTCTCCGGGTAAAGCTCCATCATCACCGGACCCAACTGTATTACTGAGGAAGTGAGGTCTGGCGTTTCAAAACAATACTCCGCTGTAAAAAAATGCCGTTTTTTTCTTTGGAGTATTTACATATGCAGTAATGCCAACAACATAAACTGTTTTTAACTGCTATGTCATCACTCCTTTAAAGGATTTCAAGACTTCATGACAACTTCACCAAGTTTTATAAATATTAGCGTATGAAAGACCGTAAAAATTGTACATAACTGAAATCATATAGAAATAAAATTAATTATATTAATTAATTATAATTATAAATTATTTAATTTAATGATTTATTTAATTATAAATTAAAATAAATTGTGTATGTGTGTATATATATGTATATAATATATATATATATATATATACATATAGATGTGTTTCTGAGCAACGTCACAGATAGGAAGCGCACGCAACCAGGGGGCAATAAAACAGAGGAAAAGCATTATTGAACTATGAGAAGACGTGTGTTTTACATACAAAACTCGACTTTTAATACAGATTAGGTCAAGATATGACGTGAAAGTGTCGGGGAAATACAGTGGGTACGGAAAGTATTCAGACCCCTTTTAACTTTTCACTCTGTTTCATTGCAGCCATTTGCTAAAATCAAAAAGTTAATTTTATTTCTCATTAATGTACACTCAGCACCCCAACTTGACAGAAAAAAACTGAAATGTAGAAATTTTAGCAAATTTATTAAAAAGAAAAAACTGAAATATCACATGGTCATAAGTTTTCAGACCCTTTGCAGTGACTCATATTTAACTCACAGATTGTCCATTTCTTCTGATCCTCCTTGAGATGGTTCTACTCCTTCATTGGAGTCCCGCTGTGTTTAATTAAACTGATTGGACGTGATTAGGAAAGACACACACACCTGTCTATATAGAGCTTCCAGCTCACAGTGCATGTCAGAGCAAATGAGGATCATGAGGTGGAAGGAACTGTCCAAGGAGCTCAGAGACAGAATTGTGGCGAGACACAGATCTGGACAAGGTTACAAAAGAATTTCTGCGGCCTTAAAGAGTTCCTAACAGCACGGTGGCCTCCATAGATCCTTTGGTGGAAGAAGTTTGGGATGACCAGAACTCTTCCTAGACCCGGCCGTCCAGCCAAACTGAGTAATGGTGGGAGAAGAGCCTTGGTGAGAGAGTAAAGAAGAAGCCAAAGATCACTGTGGCTGAGCTCCAGAGATGCAGTAGGGAGATGGAGAAAGTTCCACAAAGTCAGTATCACTGCAGCCTCCACCAGTCGGGGCTATATGGCAGAGTGGCCCGATGGAAGCCTCTCCTCAGTGCAGACATATGAAAGCCCGCATAGAGTTTGCCAAAAAACACATGAAGGACTCCCAGACTGAGAGAAATAAGATTCTCTGGTCCCAGTGAGACCAAGATTGAACTTTTTTGGAGTTCATTCTAAGCGGTATGTGTGGAGAAAACCAGGCACTGCTCATCACCTGCCCAATACCATCCCAACAGTGAAGCATGGTGGTGGCAGCATCATGCTATGGGGGTGTTTTTCAGCTGCAGGGACAGGACGACTGGTTGCAGTTGAAGGAAAGATGAATGCGGCCAAGTACAGAGATCCTGGAAGAAAAGCTCTTCCAGAGTTCAGGAGCTCAGACTGGGCCGAAGGTTCACCCTTCCAACAAGACAATGACCCTCACACACAGCTGAAATAACAAGGAGTGGATCAGAACAACTCTGGACCATTCTGGACCGGCCCAGCCAGAACCCTGACTTAATGAGCATCTCTGGAGAGACCTGAAAATGGCTGAACACCACCGTTCACCATCCAGCCTGACAGAACTGGAGAGGATCTGCAAGAAGAACTGAAGATCCCAAATCCAGGTGTGGAACACTTGTTGCATCATTCCCAAGAAGATTCATGGCTGTAGTCGCTCAAAGGTGCTTCTACTCATAGTACTGAATGAAGGATACCGAATACCCAGAAATAACACATGTGATATTTCAGTTTTTCTCTTTTAATAACTTTGCAAAATTTCTACATTTCTGTTTTTTTCTGTC